>CAUYQV010089670.1:0-44652 GCA_963574575.1 Galagoides demidoff
TGCCCCCTCCAGCATATGAGTCCAGCTCCCTACTCCTTTGAGCCACAGGCTCTGCCTGATTTTTTTTTTTTTTTTTGAGATGGAGTCTCAGTATGTCACCCTCAGTAGAGTGCTGTGGCATCACAGCTCACAGCAACCTCAAACTCTTGGGCTTAAGCCATTCTTGCCACAGACTCCCAAGTAGCTGGGACTACAGGCACCCGCCACAACACCCGTCTATTTTTTGGTTGTAGTTGTTGTTTGGCAGGCCTGGGCTGGATTCGAACCCACCAGCTCTGGTGTATGTACCGGCACCCTAGCCACTAACCTACAGGCGCCCAGCCTGGCCTAGATCTCTTAATTGATCAACCCTAGATACTAAGGCACATCCCTTAAGGTTGCTCTTCAGTAGCATTCCCGGCTTTGTTTGTAACAAAGGAAAACCAAAATTGGTTAGAATGCCTGTTTAAGTTCTCCTAACTTTGCATAAACCTCTTTTTTATGCTGAATATCCCCTACTTGGTCCAACCTACTAAATGCTGTAGCTCTTCCTGTTACTTAAGTAAATGACATCCCGTCTCAGTCTGACTTTGTTCGTACACCCGTTTGTTATCCCTGCCTCTTCCCTGTTACGCTCCTTTCCTTGAGTCACGCTGATGCCCACTCCAAACTCATGGCTTACAGATGCTGCATGATTGCCATAATCCAGTCTATTAAGTACTAAGTTACTGATTTATTCTTCACTCACACGGACTTATTATAGCTGTATTATACATCATATTATTTTGGCATATATACTTGTGTATATATGTATTAAATGTTTGTAGATTTATTATAGTCACACTATAATACTTATAGTCGCTTCCCTGTCAACCAAGAACACCTGCTTTCTCCAACGGCAGCTTCCATCAGTTTTCCATTGTCATTAGGAAAGATGACACCCTGCATTTTAAGTTTCTGTGAATGGTACAGGTATATATTTTTCAAAATACAGTATGAATTGATCACTTAAGAGATCTAGGCCATCTAGGTTATATCCAGAGACTTTTTCAAAGTAGCCTATTTCTGAATTTTATCATAGTTATAGGCAGTCCCTGAGTTACAAACATCTGACTGGCATATGACTCACACTTAAGAACAGAGGCTATTTATAGGTAATAGGTAAACATAGTTGTTCCGGCTTTTTTTTTTTTTTTTTGCAGGTTTTGGCTGGGGCTGGGTTTGAACCCGCCACCTCCAGCATATGGGGCCAGCACCCTCCTCCTTTGAGCCACAGGCACCACCCTCTGTTCCATCTTATATACAAATTCAACTTAAGAATAAATCTACAGAACTTATCTTGTTTGTAACCCAGGGACTGCCTGTATTTCATTTATCTAGATATAACCCAATTTGTGTTTTTGCCATAAAAACCATTACATAAAATACTAAATTGAGGCTTGGTGCCTGTGGCTCAAGTGGCTAAGGTGCCATGTACACCTAAGGTGGCGGGTTTGAATCTAGCCCAGGCCCACCAAACAACAATGACAGCTGCAACCAAAAAATAGGCAACGTGGCGGGTGCCTGTGGTCCCCACCTACTTGGGAGGCTGAGGCAGGAGACTCGCTTAAGCCCAGGAGTTGGATGTTGCTGTGAGCTGTGATGCCATAGCACTCTACCCAGGGGGATAGCTTGAGGCTCCGTCTCAAAAAAAAAATAATAATAATACTAAATTGACTCCCACAAAGCCTCATATGAAGCCCCTTACGAGTTTAAGATGATGGTTTTGTGCTTTAAGATTCATAACCAAAGAAGAAATCATAGTGGACATTGATCTAGGAAAAACCATATGGATAAGACCTCAACAGCACAGGCAACAAAAGCAGAGATAGGCAAATGAAATTATATCAAGCTAAAAAGCTTCTGTACAGTAGAGGAATAGTTTTATTGTTCTGTAGAATGACTACGGCTAACAATAATTTATTGCCTATTTTCAAATAGCCAGAAGAAGGGGATTTTGAAAGCTTGTAACAAAAAATGATACATTTTGAGGTGGTGGATATACTAATTAGCCTTCTTTAATCATTATACATTTAATACATGTATTGAAATGTCACTCTGTACTCCATAAATACGTATCATTATGTATCAATTAAAAATTTTAAAATGTTTAATAAGATTAATAATAACACAACGTAACTCAAGGGAAGAGGAATGAAAGTGGTGCCAATGTGGGAGCTGACAGGTGCAATGATACCTGGTAGGCAAACCAAGGAGAGTTTCTCAGAGGAGCCGGCTCTGGGTGGCAACGTGGGATGGGTGGACGAGTGCAGGTCTGAGGCCAGGCTTATCTGTTCAAACCAAGAGTCTACCACATGCTCACCGTGTGACCTTGGGCACGTGATTTAACCTCACGAAACATCAGATTTTCAAATGATCACGGACATAATTATACCACCTCATAAAATTGTTATGATTAAAATGATTTAATAAATGTAAAGCAATGAACACAACGTTTGGCATATGGTAAGTTTTCAGTCATGACCACCTGATGTGTCAGGAAATTTAAAAAGGCTGTCCAAAATAACAAATGCTTAACAGGAGAGTGGCATGTGTCTAAAAGGAAAAAGGTCTTAGTATAGGAAAATCTCATGAAAGATGATTCTTCCTCTCCCTCATCTCAGAGAATGGTGGAGATGAAAAAATTACTGGGTAGTTATACGTGGCCTACATATATAGACAGACAGGAAGTAGAAAGGTCTGAAACTGGGAGCTGCAAAGAGAGGGCAAAGGTCTCAGGAAAAAGGGGAAGAGTCCAGAGAACGGAGGCCTTCGGGAGGGAGGCATCCTAACCAGGAGGAACTAACTGTGCTGCTGTGAGTCAGGGGCATCTCAGGAAATAGAAATTACCAAAATATATTGCTATGGCAAGTTTTAGAAAAATATACGACCAGTTGAGCACGTTGGTAGAATTCTTACCAAGGACCGGAATGAAGGCTGCTCAGATTAGAAAAGCAGAAGCTTAAGCCTCATTAGCTTAATGGAAAGTTTGCCTCTGGCTGTATGGGAAGGAATAGCCAAAGCATTTTAGAAAAATGAGGTTTGGATTTCATTTTTGCCTTTTACCTTTGCTTTGTTCCTCTTTATTACTCCTGCATTAGCTTAAAAAGTTTGGTTACTATTCTGCTACACACTATTCGTATGGGTACTATTCGTATTGCTTTGAGAGGAATGAAGGGAGATGGGTGGTCTTTCAGGCTCAGGGTATTCCAGTGTGGAAAGAAAAGCATGCAGGACCCTGAAGACAGGAGGGAAGCAGGCCACAGGGTCCTGTCCAAGGGATAACAGCGGGTAGCCCTGGGGGATGCTGAGGTCAGCGGTCAGGAGGTGTCTGGCTGGGGGAGCTCCTGTGAAGACTTGAGGGTGATTGAGGTCCACGAGTGAGATGGTGCTGGTATTAAGAACAAAAAGGAATGACCATGGAAGAGGATGCAATCGTGTGACATTTCCATTTAGGAGAAGGAACAGAGCAGAGAAAGCATGCAAAGGGAGGCAGCCAGGTAGGGAGTGATAGCAGGAAGAGTCTGCAGGTGCAGGAGCCACTATGCTGGGGAGATTTCAGTGCTTCATGTGTGGGTTTTGGACTTACACAGGCCTGTGTTTAATTCCCAGCCCTTCTGTTTAACAGCTGTGTCACCCCGGGCAATTGTCTATATTTTCTTTCTAAAACGTAACTAAAAACACCTATGAGAGTAAAAATGCCTACCAGGTAAGATTATTACAAGATTACAAATTAGAGAAAACATCATCAAGACACCCCACCCCCCCAGAAAGATTTTGGTTTGTAATATTAAATGATACAGAAAGGTCAAGAAATATGAGCATTTCTTGTAAATATGTAAGAGGTAAAGTCTCCATCTTTCTTTAAGGCTACATAATATTCCATGGTGTACATATATCACAATTTATTGATCCATTCATGGGCTTCTTCCATGACTTAGCAATTATGAATTGGGCTGCAATAAACATTCTGGTACAAATATCTTTGTTATAATGTAATATTTGGTCATCTGGATATATACCTAGTAGAGGAATTGTAGGATCAAATGACAGGTCTATTTTTAGATCTCTAAGTGTTCTCCAAACATCTTTCTAAAGGGAATGTATTAGTTTGCATTCCCACCAGCAATGTAGAAATGTTTCCTTTTCTCCACATCCATGCCAACTGGTTTTGGGATTTTGTGATATGGGCTAATCTTACTAGCTTTAGATGATATCTCAAAGTAGTTTTGATTTGTATTTCTCTGATGATTAAGGATGATGAGCATTTTTTCATATATCTGTAGGCCGTGTGCCTGTCTTCTTCAGAGAAGTTTCTCTTCAAGTCCCTTGCTCACCCTGAAATGGGATCATTTGTTCTTTTCTTGCTAATATATTTGAGTTCTCTGTAGATTCTGGTTAATAAACCTTTGTCAGAGACATAACCTGCAAATATCTTCTCCCATTCTGAGGGCTGTCTGCTTGCTTTACTTACTGTATTCCTGGCTGTGCAGAAGCTTTTTAGTTTGATCAGGTCCTAGTAGTGTATTCTTGATGTTGCTTCAATCCTAACAAATGAATTCGGCAACACATCAAACAAATTATATATCATGACCAAGAGGGTTTTATCCCAGGGTCTCAAGATGGTTCAATATACATAAGTCTATAAATATAATTCATCACATAAACAAATTAAAAAACAAAGACTATATGATTCTCTCAATTGATGCAGAAAAAGCTTCTGATAATATCCAGCATCCATTCATGATCAGAACACTTAAGAAAATTGGTTTAGAAGGGACATTTCTTAAACTGAAAGAGGCATCTACAGCAAACCCACAGCCAATATTGTATTGAATGGAGTCAAACTGAAATCATTTCCACTCAGATCAGGAACCAGACAAGGTTACCCATTGTCTCCACTGCTTTTTAACATTGTAATAGAAGTTTTAGCTATCACAATTAGGGAAGAAATGGCCATGAAGGGTATCCATATGGGATCAGAAGAGATCAAACTTTCACTTTTTGCAGATGATATGATTGCACATCTGGAAAACACCAGAGATTCTACTATAAAACTCTTAGAAGTGATCAAGAAATACAGCAGCGTCTCAGTTTACAAAATAAGCTCCTTGTTAATTAAGATCTGCCTTCACATAAAATAGCATCAATATTTAGTAATGATTCCACAATATCTAATAATTTCCCCCATTCTACTTCGATAAGCTAAACATAGTTGATTCATTTTAATCTAATTGATTTTAGACATTTACTAAATACTACCTCCCACTCAAGTGTAGAGTGCAAAATTATCTGTGTAAAAGAGAATTAGCACCTTCTGGTTTATTATTAAGTTATATGATCCATGGAAAGAATCCCCTTCCCATAATTCATGAGTAAAGGTTTTATCATTTTATCATACAGGGTGGCCATAAAGCTTGGGGCCATCCTGTATGTAAGTTACTCTTGATTTCAGCTTACTTGGCACTGTGTATAGTCAACTGTGTTTTAATTAATTAATTTTTATTATAAATGGTCAAAACCACAAAGATGATAATGACAATCATCACATTTACACAGTCCATGAGACTGATTCTCAAACAAAATGAAACAAAAAACTGCAGTCACCTGACTTTATTTTCCTCGAGTTAAATATTTTTAAGAGAACGATAACAAGTAATAAATATACGCAGCTTTACATAAAAAGGACAAAGTCAAGGTTAATTTTTAAACTGGAGTCAGGCCTTTTAATTTGAGGAAAAAAAAATCCTCAACTGAGAGAGTAATTTATATTTTAAAGGCTGCTCAAGGCAAATGAAAACACACCTCATTTAAGAAGGGCAAGAAACAGGCCTACAACTTAAAAGGCTAAAAATATCAGAAAGTTCCTTTACCTTGTTTTGTTAATGCTTTTGATTAAACCAAAGGTCCAAGTTCCTTCTTAATTCAGCCTTATAATTATCTTCGGTCATGAATATTGAGAAAATTGGCAATGGAAACTCTTAACACTTGCGAATGTCCTTTTCACACATTTAATCAGCTGTTTGCTTGCCTCCTCCATCCCACCAGTAGGAGTTTATCAAGAAGCCTCCCCTGTAAGTCTCAATTGCTGGGATTACAGCTCTGAATTCATTCTTCTTAAGAACAATTCCTTCTGAGATTACCATACCAGACAAGATTTGTAGTTAATAGTCACTTAAAGGGTATTAGTATTATTTTTTGTTCCTACCTGTTCTTTCCCTGTCATTTAGATAAAATGCTCCCCCGTGCATTTAGACAGTCAGAGGTACAAAGCCCCAAGAGGAAAGAACTGCATTTTACTTTGAGCACATGTGCGGGTACGTGCACGGAAGCTTAATGCAGCTTTAATGGGGATAATTCGGCACCTACATTCCACAGAGTCTGCTGCTATTTCAAAGGTATTTTACCATCTTATGGTACCATGGGAGGCCAAGCATCAGAACAGACAAAGCAGGGATTATCTTAATCCGACAGCCCTGGAAGTGATTCCATATTATCCCACCTTACTGGCTGTACAGACCCAGAGTAAAAGACATAACTTTCAGAACCTGATTTCCTCATCTGGAAAAACTACTACTAACTACTTTAGAGGGGTTTTGTAGGGATGGGGGTCGGGTTACAATAATAGCTAACGTATAATCTTCTCAACAATGCAATAAAATGGGCATTATTAGCACTGCATTTAAAAAAAAAAAGGAAATTGAGACAAATAGAAGTTCATTAATTTGCCCAAGTCCACACAAGTATGTCACTTTAGAGTCTGGATTTGCACCCAGAAGGCCATGTGCAATCTACTGGTAACTGTCAACCATCCACTACCCTGCCCATTATTATGCTAAGTGGCCTCTGACACGCAGTTTGAGGAAGCTACTGTCATGAAGAACCATCACAAGAAAACTCCAGATAGCCCTAACAAGACAAAACCATGCAGTCCTCATGAGGAAACACACATTTTCTGAACATGTTAAATAAATGTGATGGCTTTTCTTTTACCAATATGCTTTCCTGTGAGTTGATTTCTCAGTGAACCTTCCAAGGGAGAAGGGGAAGCTTTGCCCTGGCCCCACAATCTCACTTACATTCTGCCACCACCAGTTTCACCTCCCAGACTACAGGTTTGTAAACGGCCAGAGTTCATCACTCTCATGAGTCACTGAGCATCAACAAAATCATACTTATGGGTCAGCACCCATGGCTCAGGGGTTAGGGTGCCAGCCACATCCACTTAGGGTGGTGGGTTCGAACCTGGCCAGGCCTGCTAAACAACTGTAACAAAAAAACAGCCAGGCGTGTGGCGGGCGCCTATAGTTCCAGCTGCTTGGGAGGCTGAGGTAAGAGAATGGCTTAAGCCCAAGAGTTTGAGGTTGCTGTGAGCTGTGACACCACAGCACTCTACCCAGGGTGACACAGTGAGACTCTGTCTCAAAAAAAAAAAACCAAAAAAACTTGTGTCTAAAATAGGTGATTTGCTTTCCAAGTCCGGCAAAACTGAGAACTCTAGAACCTGAAAATCTTCTTTCTTCCAATACAAAATTCATACCTGACTCATTAAAAACTAGAAAATTCCTATGTGGCATAAGCAGCTGCTCAATACAGAGCTGGATTTTATTGGCCCACATGGTCATATAGGAGCGCCAAGCCTCCAGCACAGAGCAGGCTCCTTGAAGGGCTGCCCCTCAGGGTAAGTGTAGGATAGAAACACACACATACACACACACACGCTCTCCCTCTCTCTCACACACACACATGACATTCACCAGCACAGCAGATCAGGAGGGGTCACTATTTCTGTCTGTGTTTGTGTGGGAAGAAAAAAGAAATCTGCTCTTACAACAGTTGGAGGTTAACACTTCTAACACCTGTGTGGCAGGCCGCTTAGCAGAGAAATTGAAGCAAATTATGGATCGCAATACTCCCAGAGCACCTGCAGAAGCAAATACAGAACTGCTCGGAAGGAAAAGACCTCAGACTTCACAGACACAGCTTCAACGAGGATAATAAGACCAGACACCAAAAGTACTAAACACTTGAGTACAAAACGAGGAAATCCTCCACTGTGTCACTGTGTCAGCAAACACAGTAAAAGATAGATTTATATTCCCCCGAACTTCAGGCAATAGATAAAGTCATAAAGATAATAATGTAAAGTCTGTGTGTTCAAATTGTTAAAGACATAAAAACATCCAAAACCATAAGAAAAGAATAAGAAGGAAGAACCAAAAGTTATGAATAAGAGAACTCTCAGAAATTTAAAAGTTACTGGAAATTTTAAAAATTCCATGGATAAACGTAACAAAGGATTAGACAAAGCTGAGAAATTAACTGATACACTGGAGAAGAGATAAGAAGCGACTAAAGGCACAGAGCAGAGATAAAGAGAAGGAAGTTACAAAAGAAAGGATGAAATACAGAAAAGACAAGAGCCAATGTATATCCAACAGGAAGTCCGGGAGAGAACAAGGAGATGGGAAGGAAGCAATATTCATATTCGGGGAGTCAAAGACTGAGTGTTTTCCAAAACTGATAAAACACAGGGCTCCTCTGATTCAATCATCCACCTGACTCTGAGCAAGATAAATAAACTAATTCACACCCAGGCACAATGCTCTGAAACACACCCCAGGGAAAAGGGGATCTTAAAAGCAGTCAGAGAGGAGAAGACACTACAACTGAAACGAACTCCTGAATGGAAACCTCAGAGGCCTCCCAAGCAATGGAGTTCTGCCTTCAACGTGCTTGGAGACAACCTAGACATCTCCACCTAAAAAGTCTGCCTCTGAGAGACCCGTTCTAAGAGAGTACTAAAGTACGTCATCAAGAAGAAACAAATGAAACAAAAAAGGGAAGGCACAGAATGCAAGAAGCAAAAAGATGTGAGCATAAATGAGAAGACTAAGTCCCAAACAAAGGCTCTTGTCTTCCCCTTTCTAAAGTTTCACCAGGATATCAAGTCTGAACCTTCCCCTATAACGCTGCTAATAAATAGAAGTTCATCAGTTTATCTATGTAGAGAAATTGAGAATTTATGAATGAGAAAATTGCAGAACCTTTCCAGCCAACCTATGGGGGTGCCCAAAGAAAGAGGAAGAAGGTACGTGTATCTGTAAGAAGTGTATTCTTGCTGGCAACCATAGACGTTTACCAACCCAAAGTCCACTATTTGGGTGGCAGCAGGCCTTCCCTTTCCTATTTGAACCACTCTCCTGAGGACTTACCTACAATATTATTTCTAGACTATAGGACATATTGTTAAGAGAAAAAAGCAATGATTGGTGAATGGCTACAAAGGAGAGTTCCTTTTTTCTTACATGCTCTTTGTAGTTCTAAATTTGTAACTTGTGTACATACCGGTTATTCAAAATATTGATAAAGTACTCAGTTACTTTTAAGGCAAATTTAAATAAAAATGTAAAAAGTATTTGATATTATTTGATTTGCTTCAAATGAAAAAATTGGAGGGGATAGCAATTCTAGAAATTCAAAGGCAAAACCCAAGTTAATGGACAAAGATGATGCGTTGAAAAAAGTAATCAATATTTTTAAGGCAAAAGTGGAGATCTTTTCCAAATTCCCAGATATCCCACTTGGCTTTTTTTCTTGGATATCTGCTCTCCAACAGCTTGAATGCTATTTTTTCCACTTACATTAATTCCATGATGTGTCCTCATTTCCAATGTTAATTAGGCAGGCCTTAGAATAAAAGAGTCTGAAAAATTTCTCCATCATAGTTGTTATCTATTATACATGACTGATACATAAAAAGAGTGAGACTTTTTTCCAATTAACCTAAAGGACTTAGAAGAATGACTTTGAGATTTCACACTGAGAACTCTTAACTACTTTTTGAATAATATAAAGACTTAGATTTTCATAAAGCGTTAATTTTAGCATTAGAACTAACCTAAGACAACTTTTAAGTAAACGTAAATAATGCAAAATTGCTAAATCAAATATTTTTAACTACTACAGTCTAGTAAAATTATACTTAAAACTGGTTTATGAATGAATCAAGAAAACTAGAAACACCATTCTTAACCTTTCTTTGGTAACATTTTAGGGTATCTTCTGCTAACTCAAGGATGTCCAAAAATCTCAAGCAGTCCTGTCCATAAAGTTTACTGACAATTTAACTTACAATTCATAATATAATTATATCCAAGATGATGCATATGTCTTACTTCTTTTAATGTCTAGCAGCCCATGTAGTAGTTACCACTATCAACTTTATTTTATTTTATACATATGCAAATTAAGGCATAGACAAATTAAATACCATGAAAAGGGTCACAGAGGCGGTCAGCAGTAGAGTAGTACTCAGACCAATGTCTGCCCTTCGATCTTTGTGTTCTTGACCACTATGTCACATTCTTTAAAGAGGACAAGGGTTTGGCCTTACATTAAGCAATTAAAATTACACATCAATAGAGAAGGGGTCAGGGACTGACCCCACTGAGGTCTTTTTTTGTATATTCTCTAGTCCTGCACAAACAAATTACAAAAAAAAAAAAATGATGGGGTTAGTCCCTGACTCCCTCCCTGGGAGGTGACTGTTTAAAGGGGTTAAGGATCCCCAACATGTGTCTAAGTGCCTCAGTCAACTCACGCAGGAAATGGTCAGCCTTTGGTGAAAGGGTTGTTTCATTTTAATTTTTTTATTTTCTAACAGGAAAAGTATTACTGGGATCTAAACCCATAATTTATACAAAGTTTGTTAATACACATTGATTCATCAAATGCAATTCAATCACTTTTATCATCAGAAACTAAGCTTCAGTATCAGATGTGTCTTAGCACGTATGAGCACACGGCTCTTCCCAGGCAGACCCTCCCTTCCCCGTAGGTATGTGCCCATGTTACCAAGGATCTGATGATCAGCTTCACATCTCTCCCCTTGAGAAATTCAGATCTGAAAAGTGACTTTCATAAGACAGTAATTGGCGAGAAGCAGAGAGCTTCCTTTGACCCAAATTTTCCTTATTACAATATGTTAGTGTATTTAATGTTTTTTTATATGGAGTTTGAATTTGCTTAGCTAGAGCACAATAAATTTAAAATAATACTAAGAAAAAGACCATCATTATTGGTGATACAAAGGTAGCTAAGTTTTTCTTTCTGTTTTAGCTACATTTATCAAGTTACTTCAATTTTTCTACTCCAATTATCCTCTTCTGCCACCAAAGGCTAAACATTTTGGTCATGGACTTCCACTGTGAGTTACTTTGGTAAGAAAAGGTAAGCTGTGTCAGAAATGATTTGAAATTCTTTTTCTTGCTTCTAAATTATTTTTGGTTGTCTTACGTAAAGTAATACAAATGATGCAAGCTTTTAAAAATGATGCCTTAAAAAAACCTCAAAGTGTCTGGGTGCAGGGACTCATGCCTGTAATCTAGAACTCTGAGAGACTGAGGAGGGAGGATGCTTGAGCCCAGGTGTTGGAGGTGGAAATGAGCTCTGACAGTACTGCGCTGTAGCCAGGGTGGGAGAACAAGACTCCCCCCCCCCGAAAAAAAAGTAATTATGACACTATGAACACATATCTTCTATAACAAGAATGTGCTAACTCAACCATATCAGGAAACTTAATAATTTAACATTAATAATAACTGCTAACTGAATATGCTATTAGCAAAATAACTTTTTTTGGCTTAAATGAAATGATTTTCTACTATCTATTCTGTAATAGTAATAATGTAAACTTTTAAAAATTAACCAATCTCCACCCATTTGAAGTTGCTTTTGAAGTAACGTGATAGTCATGTATATGCCTCATGCTTCATTTTTGTCGTTTTGAAACAAAATACATTAAAAAGCTACCAGCACTTGGGAATGCAACTTAAATTTAAATCCATTTAACTACTCACTAAAAATAATGAAAACCTCATCTCATGTTTTGATCTATGGCTAAGAAATCCATTATTTTACACACCAGAGGAAAAAAAATGAAGCATTTATCATCAAAATGTCTGATCTCCTCTTTGATATCACAGTATTTTTTTTAGCTTTGCCATTTGTTACCAACTTTTTCCTAGCTATAAACATTTTAATTTGATTTAAGTCAGTAGTTGCTTAGAGGGGACTGTCAAATCTTTCAGAGTTATGCTTTAAATCATTCCTGAAAGATTTACTTTTTGTATAATAAGACAGCTTTGCATATTAATTAGATAGTCAGACTCGTTTGCTGAGGTTTGGCAATTGTGTGATAAATACAGCATGGCAGCGATAGAGCTGTAAACCTCGGCACACGGACTGCTAATACATTTTATTGAGTTACCCAAGAAATAATCACCCTGCTAAATCCAAATTAAACACATGATGAAATATTAGTATGTTTAATTAAAAATGAAGTTATGCTGTGCATGTGGGTGATTTTACACAATGGCTAAAAACCAAATCCATGAAAAATTAATTTCACTTAGGAGAAAGCATACACATAGCCCTTTTGTGAAGTTGGTAAATGAATTCAACCATTCCGACTTAGATTCACATGATGCAGAGACAGATTAAATAAATGAGGAGGGGAGGTTCAGGAGGGATCTTCTTAGCTAAAGGAAGAAAGGCTGGTAAATGTCATGCACATTAAGATCGTCTCTCAAAGAACAAGTAAATCCTATCAACTCTCTCTCAGTGAGTCCATTGTGAGGGCTCAACAGATGGCCGCTGGAGCCGGGGGGCAATCTCCTTCCTAAGCTACCAGGCAGCATTCAGTTCCAGCAGGCCAGATTTAGGCCATTCCTGTACTTAGAAATCTTGATAATCTGGATGTTGAGAAAGACAGAAACTGCCCTGGTCTTCACTGTTGAGGGCGACAGGATTATGTGGCAGTTGAGGGTGGAGCATGACAAAAAGCACAGACGTGATGAAGAATGGTGATGATTTCCCCAGCAAACAGCATGGCGGAGGGAAAAAGGAAAGAAGGGAGGAAAGGAAAGGGAAGGGGTAGGTGATGGGGAAGGGAAAGAAAGGAAAAGGGGAAAGAAGGAAGGAAGGAAGGAGGAGGAAGAGAAGGACTAGAAATGAGAAGGCTTAACTTCCAGACTGCACACTGGGATCTGCACTGACACCCCTGTGCCTTCACTACCGCAGCTGCCATATGAGAGGACAGCACCAGAGAACCAGGAAGGCATCTTCAAACTAACGCTCAAAAGAATCAACAGATATGGAAACAACCCTCTCATCTTTTCTCATCATCTAATTGATCACTCACTTATACATTTATTTACTCTCCAAATATTTATGGAACACCCACTAAGATGCAGGCCTTAAACTTTGTCTTGAGGTCCACTGTGTGCTCTGGTGAAGCTCAAGGCCAAGGGCTGAGAATGAGATGACAAGGCAAAGGAACCAGAGGGTAAGTGTGAGTGGAAAGCAGGGCCAGATCTCAAAGGCCTTACACCCTAATATATCATGGTTAAAATGTGGAATTATCCGGATGTTATGGGGACTCCAAAGTTTTCTTCAGTATGGGGTGACACAATCAGATTGTGCTGTGACATTGTAGATATTTGAATAAAGAGAGGCAAACCTGGCAGTCCTGACCCACTGTAGTGTCCCCGCCAGGATGAAAAGACACAGGTCCTTGCCAAGACAAGGAACCAGAAGGAGTTGACTGGATGTGAAAGAGGGTAAGAAAGAGATGACTCCCTGATGGCTGGAGTAGAAAACTTGGGGATAAAGCTGCTATTCATTGAAATAAAAATTAGAAATAAAGAATCAGGTTTTGATGGAAGAGGGGAGGAGGAGAAGAGGCATGAGTCAGATAGGAGAGGATGAGTTCAGTTTGGGGTCTTGGGATTTCAGGGCCCCCCAGAAACATACCAGACACACTAGATAAAGCCTGAGTTTGAAAAGCTCCCTGTATTCAGCTGCTAACTCTGACTTTAGGGAAAAAAAGTAATCACTCTGAACTTTGTATGTAAATAGACATTAATAGCAACCTTGGAAGAGAGTTGTGAAGAGTAAGGTGATGTATACAGGGCACGAGTCACTAAGAAGTTAACTAACTCACCAAGGCGACATGGCAAATGAACAGGAGGACTAGATTTGAGCCCCCATCTGTTCTCACAGCCCGTGGTGGCTACAGCTTGCTGCCACTTAGAATGAGTTTGGAATTATCTTCTTACAGACTGAAAGTTCAAGGATAATTAAATAGAGAGAGCTACATACTCTGCTGGGTTATTTAAAACTCCAGTCTTAAATATTACATTGCTAAAATTAATTTCATGCCATTCCAGATTTTCACGATCTCGTGATTATTTTTTTCCTAGTGGAAGAATGATACGCAGGACTGGGCATGGCCACTACTCAGCCAAGATTTTCTGGGACAGTCCTTATTTCAAAATTCCACACCACTTTCCTCATACCATTGAAGTGTCCCTAAAACTTAAGTATTTTCGTATTTAGATTCTATACCTGAAGTAGCACAAAACTTAGTATTCGGGAAACCCTCTCCCCACAGGTGCTGAGACAGGAGGTCCATGGTGCACCTTGACATAGATGGTGAATTTCATGGGATAGAAATATTGAAGGTCCATTGCATTAGTGGCGCCTGATTTTGATCTATTAAATCCTAGGTCAAATACCAAGAATCTGTATTTTTAACAAATTAACAAGGTCCATAAGTGATTTGCAAGCACAATAAATTTGGGAAGCTGCTGAGTTAAGAAATGATTCCCTTAAGAGTCCCACATATCAAAGATAGTCACTGCATTTTCCATTTTGAAATCAATTAGTCACTGAAGTTTGGAAAACACCACTTAGAGGTACTTGTAGGAAGAGATGATCTCGGGATGCAAGCCCTGCTGCGAGCATCCCTCTGTGAACAGCGGCAGTATCTAGTCAGTACAATGTTTGCTCCCCAAATGGAGCAGAACGTTTTCTGTCTCACATTCTGATAAGTCAGTGTCTTTATTAAACCAGATGACTCTGTAAGTGGAACAGAGCTGGAGAATGCACCACACTGAGACTTATGAAGAGCAATATGAGATGACAATTGCCTATCACCAGTGGCAGCAGCTGTCTCTTAGGGAAAATAACCAGACTCTGAAGTCACCTTCTACTGGAATCTACTTAACCAAAAGCAACCAAAATTGCTACTGACATCACTTCAATTAGGATTTAATATTCAAAACACATTTTTTATTCCCATGGTCTGTTTTTCATTTGAGAAAGTATTTTTTTTTTTAACCCAGGGCTGGGTTTGAACCCGCCACCTCCAGTATATGGGGCCGGTGCCCTACTCCTTTGAGGCACAGGTACTGCCCAAATCTCCATCTCTCTCTTTTTTTTTTTTTTTTGCAGTTTTTGGCTGGGGCTGGGTTTGAACCCACCACCTCCAGCATATGGGGCTGGCACCTAACTCCTTTGTGCCACAGGCACTGCCCATTGATGAAGTATTTTTACTTTGAGGTCATATTATCTATTGCCTGAAAAATTATCTTTAGTGTTTCTAGTATTAGTATGGACTTGGATGAGAAATAATTAGGGAGCATGAAACTTTAAATATTTTCTGAAAAACAATAATGAATGAATACTGAATGGTTCAGATGTAAAATTATTAAAAATGTTCAACTATGGATGCAGGAGGTAGTGTGTTCTAGGCACCGAGTTGGCCATTAGCCTGAATTGTAAGCTTTAATATAGTCATACAGAATGCAGCAAAAAATGAGCTCCAAATGAGAAAAATGAATTGTGAAGTCATGAAGTCCCGGGTAATTCCACACATCCTTCTGAAAAAGCTCAATCTGAATCTAGTTATAATAGATGCAAAACCGTTTTAGAGCGACTTTGGGGACTTGCCCAGTGAGTGTGCATCGCTGAAACGTCCCACTTCCTCCTTCCCAGCGCTCCCGTATTAATAGCTCCATGCTTTGAGAGCGCACTTGAAACTGGAAACATTATTTTCCTCATGGATTACTTTATGCATTGGCGTAAAAATTCATTTTCTAGAAGATGAAATGATATTCTTACCTGTTTCACAGCTGGGTCCGGTGAAGCCTTGTGGGCAGGCACACACGTTAGCAGCAATACAGGCGCCTCCGTTCCTACAGCCATCTTTGCAAAATGCTAAAAAATTCAAATGCATGATTTTAGCACTTTAGAAGGAAGTAGTTTAATAAACTCCAAACCCAAAACGTCATCATTTTTTGAAGATATGGACATCAAATGATATGAGTTCTTATAATTTCAGATTCATATAACATTTTCCAAATGCGTAACCAATTTCAACATGGTTTGTAAAAACAGTAACAATGTCAAAGAAATATTTCACCCATAAAACAAAATACTGACAATTTTTAACCAAAATAAAAAAAAATACCTCACACAACAGAAAGTGTATAAAAATGCAGACTGCATCCTATTATAACAATCCAACTTGAAAATAAACCTAAACAATGGCTGCTATCCTAGGTAGACAAACTACCAAGTAGAGAATAACAGGAAACAGGAAGTAACTGTCTTATAAGGCTCTGACCATTCTACACATCAGTCAAATTGTGAAAATATGAAGAAAAAAATGCCCATTCTTCAAAAATTTCTAAGCAAGTCCTTTTGATCGATTAACCAATAGTAAGAAAAACTTGCTAGAGTGGTCTTCCAGGAGAGTCCCACGTTCCTGCTAAGGATGGGTCAGGATTCAGGATGATGGGCAAAGGCATTGCATACATAGCCTCTTGTCTGAGTGGATTTAGGAACAAGATTTCTGTGAGTAGGAAAAGTAACCTAGGTCTGAAACGCTGTAAGAGTGATCTTTTGAGATGTGATGCCTTTAAAGAAGCACAGAAAAAAAGGAGAGGAAACCAAGACAGGTGAGCAAAACAAGAAGTGAGACAAACAAGACAGATGAGAACGAGCTTCCTTAGAAGCTTCTACTTCAACTTCAGCTGCTTCTCCAGCTCTGTGAGAGTAAGGGGCTGCTTCAGCAGCCTTCCTGACCATCATGAATGAATTAGACCAGCTTGTTCCAGGCATTGGGGCAAAAGGTTTTTCTTGAGATTTCTGTCATGTGCTGCTTCTAATTAGCTATGATATACTTTCTCAGAGTAGTAAAATGGAAATCTAAAATTCTGGTCCTACGTTAAAAAGATGGGCCCCAAAAGGCCATTTAGTGTTTTTAGTTCTGTGTCCTAAGTCTGTCCTCATCCTAGGCAAAACAAAAACAATATAGCTCAGCAAGGACTTGCAAAGGAATTTAGAAGTCAGAGTCATAAGGAACAAAGAATATACCCAGGTTACAGTCTGTTGATACAGCACAGATGTCAGTGATACAAATCCTCCATCTACACTCCTTGTCACTCAGCCTTTTCCTATTCCCATCTGAGATGCACACAGGAACTGGAGAGTCACTATTCAGGAAATCTGCAATCCTAACTTCTAAAAGAATTTACAGGTCCTTGAAGTTTCACCTTCCTTCAAATATAAGAATTATCTGTCTACATCCACTCATGGTCATGAGTTCTTTTGCTTCCAAACTTCATTCTTCATATTAAATAGAAACCAGAACTAAGTATAAATAAGAGGCAGAGAAGCTGTAAGGCTCTCAGATGAAACTTTAAGCGTAAACAAACTCTCAGGACCACAGGCTTTGGAGAAGAGGTCCTAAGGGTTGAGTTGTGCAGTGGTCTCTGCTTATCTAGAGGAGATATGTTCAAAGATCCCAAGTAGATGCCTATAGCCATATATAGGGGTATTGACGTTTCCTATATGTACATGTCTATGATAAAGTTTAATTTATAAATTAGGCACAGTAAGAGATTAACAACAATATCTACTAATAAAATGGAACAATTATAATAACGTGCCAGCATCACTACTGTTGTGCTCTGGAGCCATTATTAAGTAAAATATATGTTCCTGGAATACAAGTGCTGTGATAGCATGACAGTTGATCTGATAGCCAAGAAGGCTACAAGTGACTAGCTGGAGCATGGACAGCATGGGTCTGCTTGACAAAAGGACAATTCACACCTGATGAGGAATTTAAAGCTTATGAATTGCTTATTTCTGGAATTTTCCATTTAATATTTTCAGACCACGGTTGACCATGGGTAACCAAAAACATTAAAAGTGAAACTGCAGACAAGGAAAGACAACTATATTACAATGTAGACTCTAAACATCTAGCTTTTAATAGGATTTGTCTGGTGTTGTCAAGAAAATATTTGTGGGATTTGAACTCCAATATGAATAGGCTCTTCACTATGACCTACATTGAAGATTTCTATTGAAAAAAACATTTTTTTTTTTTTTTTAAAGAGAGAGTCTCTCTCTGTTACTCAGGCTAAGGTACCATAGCATCAGCCTCACTCATAGCAACCTCACACTCTTAGGCTTGAGCGATCCTTCTGCCTCAGCATCTAGTGTAGCTAGGACTACACCACACTCCATTAATTTTTTAATTTTTAGTATAGACAGTGTTTCTCTCTTGCTCACACTGGTTTCAAACTCCTTAGCCCAGGGATCCTCCTGCCTTGGCTTTCCAGAGTGCTAGGATTACAGGCGTTAGCCAATATGCCCAACTTCTACTGTGTTCTAAAAACCAGAAAAATCCCCTGGCTCTTCAATGCCTGGCTCCAGAGTATTGTTGCACAGCAAACCTTTAACAGCCTGTGCTCAGAGCAGCTGAGTTAACCATCCTTCCTTGCTCTTTCCTACCTCCCGTATCAACAGTATTGTAGCAAATTGAGTTCAGGGAACTCTGAGATAAAGGACACAGTATATTTAAAGGATGGGCAGTTTTGAAGCTTGAAATCCCAAAATTAGACAAATCATATGACACAATATGGAATATAAGCTTTATCATATGGGATTTGGTAGAGTTTCCCAAATAGTCCTTTATTCCCTTGTGAAATGGGAGATACGATCATCTGATGAAGACAAAGAGGACAGTGATGGAAAGTGAGTAAGTGAGTGGATAGTGATGACTTATAGTTGGATTATTCTCTGGTGGAAATGAAAATCTGAGCTCCACAGGACATTTATAAGAATTATCAATTGGCATTGACAAACCAGCTAAACCGGGAAACAACACAGAGACCCAATGTGCACAGCCCATCAATTTTCTACAGTAGTGCCCAACAGCTCACAAAGAGCCGGGAAGACAAATCTGACAGAAAGTGGAGGTGTTTCACCAGGGAGTGCGGCAGTATGATAAATGAGTTAATGGTGCTGCCAGAAAAATGGCTGTCATGATACACACATGTTTGGGCTCAAAAAGAAACATCTGCAGCTGGGAGATGGGTATACTGGATGCAAAGACAGGTTCGAAGAGATCAAAGGTCACAGAAGGAACAGAATAAAAAGCTGGGAAGAGAGTAACTTGGGATCAAGCAATAAAATGTTAAAGTTTGAGGTTTCTAAGATAGAGCAGTTCTAGACAAAAATGCCCAGGATGTGGCTATGGGTATGGTTTGCTAGAAAGAAGCAGAGAGGAAAACCAAGCCCAACACCAAGGACCATGACGTCAAAAGTATTGGCCACTTAAACATGGAAGCAGCCAGGAAGATGGCAAGACCCAACAGGAGAGCTATGAGCCACACACCCAAGGTCTGGATGATTCTGGGGAGTACCTAAAAGGTACATATTAGTGAAGAGACACAGCAGAAGGTAGAGATGGGCTGCATCATGCTCAGTAGAAAAGTTATTATTGGTATTCAAACCTTTTACCTTTGCATGTGGTCCCATTCCCCGTGTAGCCTGGTTTGCAAACGCAGTTGTGTCCTCCGACGGTGTTGAAGCACAAAGCATTGTCATCACAGTTGTGCTGATTTGTGATGCACTCATCATGTTCTGAAATGAGGAACACAATTTCGTTACTCAAAAATGTATTTTCAAAGTCACTAGATTTTCAACCGCACCTGCATCTTGGTTATTGAATGGTCATTCTTTCAAGCACCGACATAACAAATTATATATTAAAGAAGTCCCCAGGTTTTGAAGTATTGTATACTCATGAAGCACATCTATAGTCTACCAGCACTGAATGCAAAAGGATTTGGACAATGGTTGGAAAGAAGAGAAGGGGAGGGGAGGCAAGGATGGAGATTAATTCCCAGAAGTAGAATTGGAAATCAGCTGTACACAGTCTCTGTAGTTAATATTTGGGGAGTAATTCTCATGAAATAAATCTGCCACCTAACTCTTCCGTACAGCATATCAGTGGTGACAGGAAAGGGTATGAAACTGTATTGCTTGGGAGTCACGACCTGCAGGATAATGGAGTTGAAGTTCTAGCAGTTCGGTGCCTGCAGTTAACACCAGAATTCACATTTGCAGCCATAAAGATATGTGTACAAACCTTAGAGGGTATTTTTAACCTTTTTTTAGTTCCTTCCCTTCATAAAGTATTACACATCTATTAAATAAGACAAACTTGCTTTTCTAATATGTGCAAATACAAACTGAAATATGTTATCGGTATGATACTTCCTTCAACTGCCCGGAACTAGACACTTTGTAAGGCACTGACTGACTTGGTACCCCAGCCCCCTGTGAGAGAGGCAGAAACGATACCATTATCACCATTTTAAAGATGGGCCCAGGGTGGCTCAGAATGTTTCAGTAGCCTGCCTAAATTCACAAGAACATTAGGTAACTTCTAGCTCAGTGCTCAGCAAAAGCATAAATATAAGGAATGAAATGAGAAAGCAAACGTCTAACATCAAAATCAGGCAGAGTGGGAAATGGACGCTAATTAGTTCAGCCATCTAAAATCCCTACAGGGGCATGACTTATTACGTGGTCTCTTACATCAATATTATTTAGGCCTAACAGTAAATATGTTAATAACTTACATCGATTAAGCCATTAGTTCTATGTGATATAAACATAAAAGCTAAAAGAAATATTTGCTTTTCATTTTAAACCCTTTGTATTCCAGATGTTATAATGGTAATACATGTAACATCAGAAAAAATTATCTTTGGCATATACAAAAAGTTGGACTACAACCACTTAATTCAACTACTAATATAGAAGGCCCTATGTTTTACTTTTTAAAAATAAAGATTAACATGTTGATATAAAAGTTTATGTCTCATGCTATATAAGCACAAAGTTATGATAGGTTTAACTAGAGCTCTCTGATAACATGCTTAGAGATTATTCCCAATAATCCTTCGGAGGCTAGAAAGATTTCAATCACCATGGTTTTAGAATTGCATTAGTGGATATCTTATTTTCCAAATTCCTGACTGAATAACCCAAAATTGTACAAAATTCCACCCTTATTATCTAGCATCAGAAAGTTTCACAGGTTTTTCTAATCCATAAATACTATGGTAGCTTTAAAAAAAAAATGGTTGGATTATACATGGGTCTCCTGATTGGGGCTACCTGCGTCCCACCTCAAAACTTCAGAGGGTCCAGAATAGGCAGCCCACCTACCTCTGGGTTCTGCCGCTTCAGCACAGTAAATCTAGACGCTGAAGTTTGTACCTGCTGCCAATTTTCTTCCCAGTGCAATTCAAAGTGCTGCAGCTAATCTATAAATCTCTGTAACGACAGCCATAGGGCCTTTGAGGACAGCCGCTGATTGATTTGATGCTGTTTTAATCCCTGCCCTGGTTGTCCTCTTAATTAGACCATACTCACTGGGAACAGGAAGGGTCTAACAAGATTCAGTTTGGCACCCAGTATGATAATGTTCAATAAATGTTAAATAATCACACAACCTGGAACTTGGTTTCCTCTCTTGTTATTTAACTCTTATGGTTACTGAAATGAGTACGTGTGCTCCTAAGCAACTCAAAGGCAAAGACGGCTTTTAAAGGCACCCAGGCCTTCGTACACATTATCCACTGGGCCCAAAGTGTCCTTCTCCAAGGTTCCTCTGGAAAACTGTTACCATTTTTAAAGATTACATTCAAATGTTTTAGGTGAAGATAACCGAGTCTCCCCCTCCTACAGAGTTAGGGGCCACTGTCTATTTCCCCAGCACCATATACAAGGCACTGTTATTCCATTTTATCATAACACTCTGCTTCTCCTTGGTCCTCCATTTTCAAACTCCACCCTGGAGTTGTAAATCTGTGGATAAGAATTTTGCATGCTTCTTTGCATCTCATTTCAGCATTTAAAGACTGTTTCTTGAATAAATGATTAGATGATTGGGCAAATAACTGAAGCAAGATAAAGACTACTTCCTCTGCCATCATTCAAGCCAATCACCATTTGTTCAGCCATAGACTAGCTGCCAAGCAGAGAGCTATTCAAATCCCAAGCAGGGCTTTACACTGATTTCACGACGGTGCCGTTCTATTTGATTCTAGACATTTTAAGGATCCATTAAGGTAGCAGGGCATACTTTGAAAACAGAAAATATTAATTCCTTTACACTCTTTACACTATCACTTTAAATTTTTTTCCCAATACTTAAAGTTGGTTATAGTTATACTCATAATATCAACTAAACTGTAACCTTAGGAAAAGTCCTCTAAAATGCCTGTAGTCTCACAGAAGCATCAACCTTAATCTGATATCCCTGATCAAGACAGAATGTAAATGAAGCAATGAGCAACTATTCGGTAAAATCATCTCAATGAATAGTTAATTATTGCTGTCCCATGTCCAGTTTTTATCAAATGTTAATTTCTCACCCTTTCTCTGACTCACACATCCCTGAGGAGTTCACCACCAACTCACCAGTTCACCTCTCCATTTTTAATACTTACATCCACATTTTAAAGACATAATAAGTGAAATAAAATAAAGAGGGAGATTCTCAGATAAATTCAAATCAATGCTATATTATACCTTTGAGAAGAGCACATCAAGGGTTTGATAATGAATAAATTCCAAGGTTTATTTCACCTGTATTAAAAGGCAGACATTCAGATCTAAAGTTCAGAACATCTGGTCCATAAGACTCAATGCTATCTCTCCATCCCCAGTAAAGATTTCAGTGGTCTTGTGTTATGACAATCTAAGTAGCAGCTGGGATTAAACCAAAGGCACTCGTTTCTAACTCTTCTTCATCAAAAATGCTAGCACATGGTTGGTCATGGCTCTAAACATAGGTACAAACGAGGTCTGGTATTAACTATTATCTGATTATTAGAAATCTGAGAATAAGCTCCATTACATTTAAGGCTAAACAAATCTCAGAGCAAGGAATAAATCTTGGATCAAACTGTAGGTCAGGTGTGGCGGCACATCCTGGAATCCTATAACAGTTTGGGAGGCCAAGGTGGAAGGAGTGCCTGAGGCCGAGAGTTTGAGACCACCCTGAGCGACACAGTAAGACCCCCACTCTACAAAAGAATAGAAAAATTAGTCAAGCATGGTGGTGCATGCCTGTTATCCCAGACACTCAGGAGGCTGAGGCAGGAGGATCACTTGAGCCTAGCAGTTTGAGGTTGCTGTGAGCTGTGATGCTAACATTGCACTATAGGTAGAGAACAGAGGAAACCCTGCCTCAAACAAACAAACAAGAACATTAAAAACACTATATATGTACAGTAGTGATTTTTCAACTGGTATGCCATGGTACACCAGTGTATCATGAGAGAATCTTAGATGTGCCACAAAAATTTCTAAAGATTGTTCATGAAATTATTTTCAAAAGAATTTTGAAGCACAGTAAGTATATTCTTTTCTTTATTCTTTTTTTAAATCAACATAATTTAAGTGTGCCCTGGAAATTTAACTATAGGTTCAAGTGTGCCATGAAATAAAAAAGTTGATAAACACTGATTTAGAGGGGTGATTTATCTCAAAAAATATATGGCTGCTTAGCCATTTTCCTCTAATATTTCCGGAGGCCAGATTGCTTGCCTGAAGATACTAATGGTTTTTGCAGAAGTTCAACCCTAAGCATCATTCATCAGTGTCTCCACTAAAGTAAACACGAAGTGATCTGCCCTGGCTTGTGACTAGCATCAGAACAACCAGCCCACGGGGCTGCCATGATGAGACCGCTAAAAAAAAAAAAGAATGACAAAAATAGGCTCGGCATCTGTAGCTCAGAGGCTAGGGCACCAGCCACAAACACTGGAGCTGGCAGGTTCAAATCTAGCCCAGGCTTGCCAAATAATGCCAACTACAACTACAACAACAAAAATAGCTGGGAGTTGTGGCAGGTGGCTGTAGTCACAGCTACTTGCGAGGATGAAACAAGAGAATTATTTAAGCCCAAGAGTTTGAGGTTGCTGTGAGCTATGATGCCATAGCACTCTACCGAGGGCAACATAGTGAGACTCCATCTCAAAAAAAAAAAAAAAAAAAAAAACGAAAGAAAGAAAGAAAGAAAAAGAAAAGAAAGAATGGCAAAAAATAATATAACATCTCTTTTCTGTCAAATTAAACTTTCCGAACCTGACCACAGCTTCCTAAGACTTTCGCAAGATAATCTACTGTAATCTTTTCAAAATGAGGCCAAAGTGAGTTCAAAGAATGTTCAGTTTTACATCTCAATTTCTAGATAGTTTAATGTCTATAAGAAAGAATGGAACTCCCTGCTTCCTTCTCCCTCCTTCTTTCCTTCTCTTCGCAGATATTTAATGGGCTGGTATATGAAGACATATTTTATAATTCATCAGATAATTTAAAATGTCCTTGATCAACTGCAGTGTACTAGAACCATAACTAAGTTTAAAAGATAAAGTAGAAAAAATGAGAAAACCATATAGTATTTTAATGAGCAATGCCAGGGAGGCAGTGTTATCTAGTACATATTCTAGTTTCCAGACAGGCTTGATTTTTAAAATGTCATTTTATCCTTGTTCTGTGGCCCTCAGAATGTTAGCCAAGCTCTTGAAGTTTAAAATAAAGAATTTAAGACCTATGTCAGAGAGCTGTAGTGAAGAACAAACTTACAGGATGAATATAAGGATCATGGCAAATAATAGATACTCAAAAAATATTAGTTAGCTACGTATCTACTTCAGTATGGGAATTTCTTTTGCCTTCATTAGCTAGATAATATCCTCTCTTTTCCATTTCATTTTAATCCTGTGGAGAAAATCTAAATGTCCCATGGAGTCTTCTTTCTTCATAATCTTTTCTAAAATCAAATACACTTTGGACACTTTTCTGACTCCAAAATACCTGCCATCGTACCAACCAACAGCTCTTCATCCTGTTTCTTATAATCACCCTATTTACTCAATACTATAGAAAAATTTATTTACTATCATTTTAGCAGAAATATATGTCATTATAAGAGAAATCTATTTTGTAATACTATTAAAATGACTGCAAGAACTTGTACTTTAAATGTGCTCAGTGCCCACACCAGCAGCCACCCCCTCAAACTCATTTTTAACAACCAAGCATTGTTTATCCCTGTGCAAGTTTCTTATTCACTGACCACACTGATTCTATACTGACTTCTGGCTATTCTTCAGTTTTCTTGGCAACTAGGAATCTGTTCAGATTTCCTTCCTCTGGCATGTTGGGTTTGATTTCTTCTAATCTTTTCACTGCTGTGCTCAGCCTCCTTTCCTAATCCTTATTTGATCAAGAATCAAAGAACCAAAGAACCATTCAGAGTTCTTCCTGGTCCTTACAGTAATTTCACAAGGTAATCCAAATTCTGATTTTATGGGAAAAAAGGGGGTTTTGTTTTATTTCGTGTTTCATGAAATGAGCTTTGTCTGAACACACTATAGGACAACAAAAGTCCTGTAACTGTGAGCTGGAGGATTTGCATTTGTTTTCTCAACACGCGACTGTGGTTTCTGTGATATGGTGCGAGTGCTCTGGAGGATACGAAGATGCATAATCTGAGAGTTGCTACCTTAAGAAGGAACTTTTAAACTATTTTTTTTTAGAGACAGAGTCTCACTTTATTGCCCTCGGTAGAGTGCTGTAGCATCACACAGCTCACAGCAACCTCCAATTCCTGGGCTTAGGCGATTCTCTTGCCTCAGCTTCCTGAGTAACTGGGACTATAGGTGCCCACAAACCTGGCTATTTTTTATTGCAGTTTGCCAGCAGGCTGGGTTTGGACCCACCACCCTCAGTATATGGGGCCAGCACCCTACCCACTGAGACACAGGTGCCGCCTGGAAATTTTGAACTATTAGAGGACTGATGATATGAATAGATCACTATGCTATCTTGTAGAAATTGTTTAGTTCTGTAAGAGAGAAAAGAGTAATAGTAACAGTGACAGTAACTAATTCTTGGGTACTTACTCTATGCTATCAAGCACCCAGCTAAGTGTTTTCATGCATTATCCCTTTTAGTTCTTCACAAATGCCTAGTCAGGTAGGCAATATTATTATTCTTAGTTTACAAGTGAGAATACTCAGCTTTCTTTGGGCAATTACGTACCTGGTTCAACATCATACAGCTAGGGAGTGACAAGGCCAGAAATCACCGTCAGTGTTTTAAAAGAAAAACTTTAACCTATGAACAACGATCTCATGAAGCTCATAGAACTCAGACATGAGGATGACTGAAGGGTCTGGGAAAGCATTAGGGAGGAAACTGGCCAGACAGGTGGGCCTTAAAAGCCAGGGAGGGTTTTAAGAGAAAAGGGTGAAGATGGAAAAGAGCAATGAGAAAGCACAGGTGCAAAAGATAAAAGCCTGGGGGGTGTAACAAGGCTGTGGGGAGCTTCAGCTGACGGGTGGTGATGACTAAAAGAACAGGAAGGAGGAAGCGCTGGTAGGATCCACAATTCAACATGATTATATTTGGTAGGCAATAAATAGCCACTTCCAGCTGCAGAAAAAGGTGGCGTGAAATATTAGAGTTGATTTTTAGGAAAATTAATTTAACAGTAATGTGTAGATGAGGAGAGACTTCCCTCGTCAAAGTGCACTCCTAATATTAGAAAGACAGCATTGCCCTCTCTTTTTAATCCCTCTTTCTCTTATTCTAGTCCTTCTGAGTGAGATGATTGCTGGGAGTTGAGATGGGAATCTGAATAATACTGAGGAAGTAGAAGGAAGAAGATCAGAAGAACAAGAAGGGAGAGAGGCAGGAGGAGGGGAGCACGTGGAGGAGGGTGGTAGTGGCAACGACAAGGACAACAAGCAGGAAGAAACCGGCCCTGAGCACTGTGCGGAGTCATGCTCGTGGGCGGCATGGGCACTGAGCACTGGCGGAACGCTGCTCAAGGGCGGCATGGGCACTGAGCACTGTGTGGAGCGCCGCTCATGGGCGGCATGAGCACTGAGCACTGAGTGGAGTCACGCTCGTGGGAGGCATGGGCACTGAGCACTGTGCAGAGCACCGCTCGTGGGCGGCATGAGCACTGAGCACTGTGCGGAGTCACGCTGGTGGGTGGCATGAGCACTGAGCACTGTGCAGAGCACCGCTCGTGGGTGGCATGAGCGCTGAGCACTGTGCAGAGCACCGCTCGTGGGCGGCATGAGCGCTGAGCACTGTGCAGAGCACCGCTCGTGGGTGGCATGAGCACTGAGCACTGTGCAGAGCACCGCTCGTGGGCGGCATGAGCACTGAGCACTGTGCACAGTCAGGCTCGTGGGCAGCATGAGCACTGAGCACTGTGTGGAGTCACGCTCGTGGGCTTCAGGACCCGGGAGGAGCAGTGAGGAGTTAGCACCCAAACCCTAAGATTCAAATGCCCTTAGGGCAAGAATCACATCTTATTTTATACTTCGCAGCCCCTATGCTTTCATGGAATCAAATTGTGTTGAATAGAGTCTGAGGTAGAATGGACAAAATGATGGAGGAAGAAGGCACCAGAATGATGGAGCTCCAGAGTGGATCAATGTTTAGGCCAAGAGGAAGCAGGGCATTAGATAACTCAGGTTCTTAACCCGGGGATGGGTAGATGGTGTAAGAGGACTTATTATGTGTAGTGATTTTGTTGTTGTTGTTGTTTTGGTTTTTTTATGGCAAAGAATAAAACAGAAAAGCAAGGACCATCTTAGAAAAAATGAATTTTCTCAATTGATAGTAAACATTCCTCTACCCAAAATATGTCTGTTAAATAACCACCCAGATGGTAAACCCTTCAGTCTAATTTATTGATTGTCTACAACAGTGAAGGTAATAACTGGCAAAAAAATTGGTTTCCAATGTGTATCTGTGAAGGAGGCACAATCACTAAAGCAGGGTGTCTCAATCCGACGTGCCAAGCACTCAGAGACCTGCTGGTGCAGGATATCCCAGGTCTGTCCCTTACTCTCAGGGCATGACCCCAAGAACAACTTCACAGAAAAACACGCAGGTCCTCAGGAGGGAACCTCCTCAGATATCACACCCACACACAGACATGTAGCTACATTTATTCTTAAGCTTTTCTCCCTTCCAAACAAAGAATCTGGGAGTCACCATGGGCTCCTCCCTGCCTTCCCCTCACCCACCACACCCATCAGAAGACACATCACCTGAATTCTACTTCCTTGAAAGTTCTCATTTCCATCGGCTGCTCCATCCCCATAGCTCTGCAGTGGCCAGAATTTGGGCACTAACTAGCTCTCTTTTGGATTGGGATAACAGCCTCATGGCAACACCACTGCCTGCCATTTGGTCCATCTCCAGAGCATGATTAGAATGACTTTGCACAAAATCTAACCTCCTCTGCCCTCCCCCACCTTCCTCCATTCTCTCTTCTCTCTTGATTTTCCTATGAGTGACCACCTTTGTTTGTACTAGCCATCACGGTACCACCTCGTCATTAAAGCTTTCAGGACCCTTTTCTCTCACCAACTGATGCACTTATGGAATTAATTTATCACTTATGGAATTAATTTATCAGTACTCTCACTTACTGAGACTCTACTAAAGACCAATTTCTCAGCCAGCCTCTGCGCATGTTTTTCCTGGATGCCTCCCTGCTTCCACACACACACACACACACACACACACACACACACGTGCTGTTCCTGCCCAGAAAGCCCTCCCTCACTTTTTACGCCTCACTCTCTTGTTCACCTCCCACTCAGATCAAGCAAAGCCTCCTTCTTCAGAAAACCTTCCTTGAAACTCAGTCTAATTTACACGACCCCTCTAGCATCTATCAAGCCTTGTGTTTAATTTCATTGTAACACTTGAAAGCCAGGATGTATGGTGGTTCCGGGAAAGGCTTTGGAGCCAGGCCACCTCTGTTCAAAGCCTGGCTCTGCCGTTTACCACCTGTGAAGATTCGGACAAGTTAAATCTCTCCAAGGCACAGTTTCCTCCCACATAAAATGGACCTAATATTATAATAGTGAAGGAGTAAAATCCCCAGCAGGATCTGGGGTAGTACTGCTCAGTAATCAAACAAGTATTTCTACAGTAAAAATGTAGCTATTCACCAAACCAAAAAAATAAAATAAAGATGAGAAACAGCCTCACATCAGACCAAATTTTGCTGCCAAATAAATGTCCTAAGTCTTCGCGCAGACTCATTGTTACTGTGCTGGAATTTTCATTTTTACTGTGTCCCTATAGAACCTCTTGGAAGTAAAAATTAATGACAAAACAAAAACCAAAATCAAATGAAAATAAAGTAAATAAGCATTTGATTTTCACAGCTGTCTGGACTTCTTGGGATTCAGAACCGTAGATAATGGATCTGTGAAGAGCTGTTTCACCACCACCGCAGAGTGGTGAGGAGCCAGGCTGATAAGGTCTAGAAGTGCTGAGAACAGGACTGCTTTACAAGTGAGTGTGCGATCAGGCCTCGTGGCCCCTGCAGGGAGGGCTCATTCTCTGACCTGTGCCCCCAGATAAATATATATTTGAAATATGTGGATAAATGAGTAATGGTTAGGCTCAAATATATAAAAAAAATCAACATTTTTCAATTTCTTACAGTATTTTACATCTAGCCTTTTACACACTCACTCAAAATACACGTAACATGCTTGAGATTTAACATTTAGGACCGTTATCTATGCGTTGCTTAAGAGATCGTGATGTTTAACTGAGGCAAAAGTTCAAGCTTGTTGCTCCTACGTTTCCATGTCAGTGCTGCTCCTAAATTTGGCAACAGGCATGTTTTTCCATTTATTAACATTTACTTCAAAGAAAGAAAAAGCTTTCGCAGGCTAGGGGAAAATCTCTGCTAGAGAAAAACAGCACCTCCCATAGCCTCGAATGATCAACACTATTATTACTGGAAATTCTAAGGTCTTTTCTGCTATAATGTCTACAAATACATAAGATTATTATATTATCAACAAATATATCAGAAAAATGCATCTCAAAACAAAAGTAAATATAAAACAGACCTTCTAAAACATAAAATTATCGAAGAAAAACAACCACTTCACCCTAGACCATCTTTCTAATGCATTTTAAAATCTTAGAGAATTTCCATAGTTGGGTCAGACACTATATTATGACTTGTAGAAATTAGAAGGTATCCTTCCAACTTATAGAAATTAGAATGATTCTTCAAAGTTAAAAGGGGTAGGACTATGGGCAAAAGAGGTCTATTAGTGTTTTTGCTCAGTAGCTTAATTCTAAAATGAGCTTCTCATCTTTCACAGAGCATGTTATTTGAGTCTCTACCATAGCAAACACCAGATACAAGACTATGTTCTATTCCCAAAGGATTACGTATATTGTTCTTAGTAAAATACAAAGCTGCATATTAAAATATCTTTTATGCATTTTTACGTCTTGCTCTGTGTCACTGTTTCAGAACACTCAGTTATGTCTTTTTAAAGCAAATATATTTTAACATCCTTTAATATTTGTTTGCAATGATGTTTATTGATATAACAAATACGTGTTACAGTCTCCCATGCTTAAGTTAGAGTTGTTACAACATGAATAAGATGGAATCCCTTTCTTCAAGTTATTTATAGATGTTACTGCCTCATAAAAAATATACAGAAATGCATTTCTTTATGTGTGTGTGTACCTATGTGAGTGAATGTGTAGCATATGTGTGGATGTATACATTTATATGCACTAAATATAAATACATGGGGCGAGAGATGTTAAGTAGCAAGTTGGCGGCTAATTTATGCTTGTGTTTTGTTCCGCTTGAGGGGCAGGGATGAATTTAGGAAAATAGGGAAGATTCTCTGTTATCCTAAAAGTTGCCTTTTTTAAAATACAAAAAGGATGTTTTTCCCTTTTGATAATCAGGCCTGAGTCCCTCTTCTTTTTACGTATCTTTTTTTAAGAGTTTGAAATGAATTTTGTTCTAAACCTCATTCTGAATCACTATTACTTGGTGAGGTTTCAGCAATTCTTTCCTCACTGCTCTTCACTGAGGGGCGCTCTCACCCCCAGGGCTCACTGAAAGTTTTCAGAGTAGTTGAAATGATATTTAACCTGCCAACTCATCATTCCCTTTCCCTGACTAGTCGGCACCCCACCTCAACAAGCTAACTCTTCCCATCCCCTTGTGCCCATCATTTTTCTTGTAAGCTCTTGGCCTCTGGGGTACCAGTGATTGTTGCTTGGCCATGAAAATAAACTTGACCTTAAGACTAGAAAGTGTGTAGCCTAAGGAGCCGCAGCACAGGAACAGATTCTGACCCCTATTCTAACTTTCTGTACTTTTCCTTCTCCTTTCACTACCTTCTGAGATCTCTGTTTCCTGCCCTTGCTTCCCAGTTGCAAGCCTGATACCTCGTTCCAATTTACTCAATCCATTTTCTTACATTCTTCCGAAAGTTAAAAGCTTTAAAAAAAAAAAAAACCCTGTAACTTGTAACTTTCCCCTGACTGCAAGTGTGTATTCTAATTGAAATCAGCAATTCCCTACTCTGGGGAAAACTCTCACCCTTTGTGTGCACAGCTCTCCCTCTCCCCTATGCACCCCCCTGTTGCTGCCTTCCTGCCCTCTCTTTCTTGCCCTGGGCGCCCTAATGTAGTACATCTGGTCAAGTAGGTACATGTAAGGATCCCCTCTTGTACTGTTACTTAAACCTGTTCCATAACCTTCCCACAAATGATAAAATCCATTCACTCACTCAGAATGTCCCTTGCAGGTGAGGTGGGACAAAAAGAGGAAGGGAGGAAGGAAAAATAAAAAAGATTTGCAGTTACCAAAGAATAATTAACTCAAGTAGCCCCTGAGGCCTCTATGAAAGACAGAGCAAGTTGACCGTGACTCACTAATGTTCTTGCTTCTCGCCTTCTATTCTGGCCTTGCATTCTCCATCCTCAAGATAAAATATCAAACGAAACCAAACTGATTATTTTGAAAGTGAAACATGTATGACAGAGCTGTGGAAGAAAAAAGTGAGACACAACTATTATTAAAAGTCAGAGTTCCCTGAGCAGGGAAAACAGAATGATGAGAAACTCAGCTCTCCAAAAGAGAAGGTGAAAACCATTCAGAGTATACATGAGTTCTAACAATTACGTTCGAAACTTGCCACAGTGCCTTTCTATTGGCAGGACTGTACAAACAACTTGGTGAGGTTTCCTAACCTTGGTGTGTCAGTGTCTCTCAGCTGTGTTTACATCGGCATGTGGGGGGCTTTGCTGAGTGGTGTTTGTTATTGTTGTTGCATGTTTTTGTGTGCCATTGCTAGAATGTCGGAGCTTGAATTGCAACAACTAACAAACATTAAATTTCTTATTACATTTGGCAGAAGTGGAAGTGAAATCAGGGACATGGTAGTCCAAGTTCATGGGGATAATTCTGGGAGAAAAACAGCAGTGTAAAAATGGATTAAATGTTCTTCTGGGGGAAGAGAAAGCATCCCTGATGAAGAGAGGTCGGGGCGGCCAGTAATGAGCAGAACTGATGAAAACATTGCAAAAGTTCATCGAACTGTGTGTCAAAATCATCAGCTGACTATTAGAAGCACAACAAACCAAGCAAACATACATAGAGAAACAGACAGAAAAATGTTAACTGAAAATCTTGGCATCAGAAAAAGTGTGTGCAAAAATGGTCCCAAAGGAGCACGTAGATGTAAAAAGCAAAGGCGATTCGAAGTTTGCCAAGACCTTTTGGAGAGGCCAGATGATGTTTTGGGCCATGTTATCACTGGTGAGGAACTGTGGGTGTACCAATACAACCTGAAACAAAACATCAACATGCACAAGGGAAGTCAGTCAATTCTCCACAACCAAAAACATCCCGTCATTTCAAATCAGGAGTCAAAATGATGTCGCTAACCTTTTTTAGTATCAGAGGGATTGTTTATTATGAATTTGTACGAACTAGACCCACAAATAATCAAGTTTACTACTTGAAAGTGCTAAAAAGGCTGCTTGAAAAAATTAGATGAAAATGACCTGACCTTTTTGCCAGCAACTCATGGCTCTTGCATCACTACAATGCACCAGCTCCCAGACCATAGTCTGTGAGGGAGTTTTTAGCTAGTAAACAAATAATCTGATCTGGTTCCCCAATGACTTTTTCTTTACTGAAATATAAAGGAAATATTGAATAGAAGGCATTTTGATGACATCCAGGATATTAAGGGTAATAGGATGACAAGCTCTGATGCCCGTCTCAGAAAAAGAGTTCCAGAACTGCTCTGAGGGTGGATGAGGTGCTGTCGCTGGTGCATAGCTTCCTGAGGGGAGCACTTCAAAGGTGACGATAGTGATGTTCAGCAATGAGGTATGCAGCACATTTTCTAGGATGAATTAACAAACTTGAGTGTCAGACCTCATATTTCTAAACAAATGAATGTTAGTCACAGATTTGTTTTGAAATAGGAAGGCTCTCTTTCTATAAATCCCTCCTCTTTGTGCCATGGCTCATGGCTTTCATGACTCAGCATCTTTGCTAAGCTGTTTCCCTGGCCTGCTGTGCTTTCCCCCACCCCAGCATTGAAGGGGACTGCAGTTGTCCACCAATCTTTGCTTCTAGGTTATGAGCTCTTTGATTACGAGAAAGATGTGTTTTGTTTTTATACCCAATTAACATGACAAAGAGTGGTTAAAGGGCAATTAGCCTCCCAGTAATGGCATCACCCAACTCTTGGCCATCCCTATATACCTAAGTAAAAACAGTATGTATGTTTTATGTAAATTCAGCTTCAAGAGGAAGCCCCACTCTGTACATCTAGTATATAATCACTGCCAAACCCTCTGCAGGTGCCCCTGCTGTACTCTGTGCTTGGAGAGTGTCTGAATGGAATTTAGTGCTCCATCTGTGTTTGTTGATTGAATGTTTTCATGCATGAAAAAATGGACCAGTTGGGCATAAAACAACAATGGGAGAGAAAAAAGAAATCCTCCTAGGAGGTTAGGCTGAATACCTGCAACAGAAGGTTTCTCTTCAGGTCTAATTGGATTTACACTCCTGGACTCTCCTCTGTCTCCAATCTGCTATTCTAGAGCAATCTAGATACGTATTCATTATGCTGCAGTGACTCAAATCTAACCCCATGTGATCATATCTCAAAACCGTACCTGAATTGGGTAGAAACATTCAAACCCACCAGCATAAAGCTAGTATTTTTACTTCCTTTGTGAATGTACAATTCTACATTATCTAAGGTAAAATGAAAGTCAAAATGTAATTGAACAAAAAAAAAAATCAAAGGCTGTCGGAGGAACTTCAATTGTAATCATTAGTCTTCTGTGACATCTTTATAAAATTTTCCCCCATAAGTTTAAAGATACATGATTTTTTTAAAGTGACCATACATATATCAATATATTTGAATACAGTCTGTTAATATGCAAGCTTAATCCTTCTTATTTCATCCAGCAGGCAAATGATCCGTTGAAAACACATAACAGGTTCTGACACCCGTGCTGCTCTCCACTCCCCCCTGGCTCCTTTTCACAGTTTGTATTTAATATAAAATCTAAAGTCTTGGCCATGGCCGCTGTGTGCCCATGGTACTCCCAGTCACTCTGGCCTGTCTGCGTTCCTTGAATGGACAGCATTTCACTGCGGCCTCTGCTGGAGTTGTACTGATGCTCAGGGTTTCATGCACCTGTTGCTTGTTTCAGGACTCTGTAAGGAGGGTACCTCCTCAGAGGGGCTCCGGTTCCCGCTCCTTCCTTCCCTGGACTCCTTTCCTCATAGCACTTGCTTCTACCTAACATCATACTATATATTATTATTCGCTAATGGTCTCTCTTCTTCATGAGAATACAAATTCTATGATGACAGAGACCCTCATTTATGCCCTGGTATATCTATAGCACCCAAGAGGGAATTTGACACACTGAGCATTTTAAAATAGACATTGGACCCTAGCGGTTGCATCTTTCACCAGTTTTATTCCTTTGAATTGTCACCATGAGGAAACTAAAGCCCACACGGACTGGCTGAGTTCCCCAAGGTCACAGACAGTAAGTGGCAGAACTGGACCTTCGTTATCTCTTACTTTCAGCCCAACAGCTTTTCAATGTAAGGAAACAAGCCTGAAACGCAGGATACCCAACTCAAGTCCCGCTTCACAAGAACTGACACTTTTTGTTTTTCAGAAAATTCTCTCTCCAAACTGTAATAGTTTTTATCTCGGTTTATTTTTGTTTTCCTTCCATTCACTAACAGTGAGCCCTACCGTGATTTTGCAAATCCCAGAACGTGAAAGCTAACAGGGTGTGACAGCTGGTATGTCCCCTGCTCGTCACATTCAGTGGTCTGTAACAGGGTAAATGACACAATTACCTGCTGTAATTACTGCTGCTGACAACACAGTCTCCCTGGTGAACGCTTTATGAAATTCAGAACTGCTTTTCTTGTCAATCCAATCAAAATCTCTGCCTACATGTTTTGGGGCAGTATTTTGCTAAATAAATGTTTAAAAACTAGAGCTCAAATCTAAGTGGACGTTTATTACTTAGTGTAAATCAAGTATCACGCATGCCTTCTGCTTTAATATAATTTCTTTGCATTGAAATGGGAATCTTTCTAATGAAGTTTTGCCTTAAATCAAGACTCTGTTCTCACCGGTTATAAAGATGTACAGAATACCTCCCAGAAAAAGCAGATGCGCAAAAACAAACAGAAAAGAAAAGCAGAACTGAATAAATAGAGCAGCTGCCGAAATCTCGGGTCTAGAGTGGTCTGCTGCGCACCGAACGTATTATTCATTTCATTTCAACTATAAAGACGCTGGAGAATACATACAGACACAAACAATTGTAATAGTTGACTGCTCTGGGTCTGGCTGCCAGCCAAATCCTCCACAAGTTATAGGTAGGCTGTCAGAAGAAAAAAATATAAAAGCACAGGAACGTACTTGCCTACAGATATGACTTGTTTTCCTTTCTTAAAAAAAAAAAAAGAATACTAAACTCCTTATTTTAGGACTGGGATTAAAGAGCTTAGACATAGTATTAAAAAGCAGCCCACTTATGAAGTAGCAGCATAAGCTCTTTTGCAGGGAATGCACTTTTTTTATCCCGTGTGGATACAGGGAATATAGGTATATATTAGCAACCAGATGATTTTTATTTTGCAAATAAATGGTTCCTGCTTTATGATATTCCTGGAAACCGTAGCCAGAAGGCTGAGGATCGTTAAATGAAACTAATGATACTAATCGTGTCCTTATTGGGTTCACATGTTCTAACATAGTTTGGCACCATCAGCAAAAACCAGTGAATAAATGGGTGAGGGGGTCAAAAGGAAAGGACGGTCCTTCATAATCTGCGCTGAGTGGGCAGCAGTGAAAAGCCAAAGTGAGAAAAGAGCGCTAATGTGTAATTCCGGCGCACGATGACCTGACGTGAAGTCCTCATTCCATAGTGACACAAAAGAACTGAATCCATTGTAACTTTTTCATTTAATATTCTTTGTAACAAAATTCGAGCAAATACGTGCTATCCAGGTAGGAAGATGGACATGCTCTATGAATATCAAGGAGAGGAGAGATAAAGAGACGACTCTTCACATAGCCCTTACATATTAATGCACTAAACGGAGAATTTTACACTTTAAAAGATAGCAACATGCAAAGTTAATTAATAATAGAATGAATATTGTAGTGTCGCTTTTGGAAATGAAAACAATGGTAAATCAGTAAACCCTCTCTGCATCTCTTAGACTTTGCAGTTGCCAAGTGGTTGCTGAAGAACCGCAGCACGCCCACCCACGGGACGGAGCGCCAGACAGTGGGGCCGCTGCACTGGCAACAGGTCCAGGGCAAAACCTGGGCTCGTGCAAGCTGAGTTTGAGTGACTAGATCTGTTCATTCAATCTCCAACTACACTGATGCTACAGAATATTCTCCGCGCTGAGATCCGCCCTTTGTTTTCAGTCGGTGTTTTGTTTTGGAGTCCCCCCCCCACCCCCGTGAGGCACTATCTGAGGGCCCCCCCCCACTATCTGACCCTATGATCTAAGTAGCCCCCCAGGGCTGGCTTCCACAGCTTTCTACATAGCACTTCTTTATCATTTGATAATTTTCATCCACCCGCTTGTTTACTAATCTACTTGCCCACCCCACCCACCAACTGTTAAAGTCAAGGAGATCATTTGTGCGCCCAGCCCAGAGCAGGCTAGTGATCCATTAGATGAATGTATCTTTTAGACTAAAGGGCTTTTTCCTTCTGTGTACCTTTGTCCCCATTTCATAATTCTACATTTGAAAACCTATAGGTCTGAAGGCTAATGAATATGCAGTTGAGGGAAAAGACTAATAGCTTCTCTGTTCAGCGCAGAATGGCCTATATAATATCAGGCTTTTCTCTGAATGCAATTACATTTCAAGAGACATGATATTATACAAAGTGTATCTCAATTTGGGTACAAAAGAGTCCAATAATATAATTTCATTCCACTGTATTAATTTTAACTATGACTGAGAATTATTTTGATACAAATGCCCTAAATAGTCTCTTTCAAACCGAAGCATGAAAGGGTATAATTTTAGTTCTAGCTTTGTCACGAAGTCCGCCATAAAGGCAAAATATTAGGTTAGCAGAGCTTAATGCTATTTTCAGAAAATCATTTGGGAAATCATCATAAAATAAAAAAATTTGAAGATTAATGAAAACATTTTTCCGATGATGGGATTATCTAGTCAATAGAATTATCTAAAAACATATTGATTTTTAAGGGCTTAAAATATGAAGAATCAGTTAAAGAGACACAGTGTTTAGAAGTAGGACGCAGACATGCATTGTCTCTGCAGTAATGAAGCAGCAGCAAAATCCCAAAGATCTCAGGAGTAGGCCTGTTTGGGGATGGACAGGATGTCGCCGTTACAGTCACATACATTAACACAAGGTCTTCATGGACAGATTCCATGTTTCAGAGACGGACAGTGCACATACAGTGAAAGAAGGCATTGCTAACTCTCCCTGGTACTTCTGGGTTCAAAGGCTACTTTCCTCGTTCATGTTTATGCATATCATGATAACTCAAGCAAAATGCAGAATGGAAATACTTATTATCAGATCACTTTGCCCAGAGATCACCACCCACTACAGAAACTGTCTTGCATTGTGATGTATATTTGCCAACACTGTTATAAATTTCTACTACAATTATTTCCTGCCCTAGAACTATGAGTTCGTGAAGAATTTTAGAACACCATGTTGGTCTGGAAATTTCTTTCTAATCTGACTTTGTCCTTCTGAAGACATTCCCATAAATAGCACTGACTCAACTAAGAAAAGGTACATTTTAAAGGCACAGACCTGTTGGTTACACATCATCATAATGATGACGATGTGAAGCACAATTACTTTGTCCTGTGTTACTGAGGGCTCTATTAATCACGCTGAGGAGTTTCATTACCCATACAGAAGCAATGCCTACATGCATATTTTGCATATTTAATATCCTACCACTCTAGAAATGTATAATTTGTACTTTTATAATCAAGGAGGTTTGATATGAACAGAAAAAATGACTCATCATTTGGCTGGCATTTATATTCAAGCTCCCATGTAACTATTTGTTGAGCACTTACAATGTGCCAAATACTGTAGCTATGATTTACTTTGCCATTTAATTTTCACAACCCTATGAAATAGTTTTTTGTTTTTTTGCTTTTCCTTTTTGAGGCAGAGTCTCACTTTGTTGCCCTCAGTAGAGTGCTGTGGCAACGATCGTACTCACAGCAACCTCAAACTCTTGGACTCAAGCAATCCTCTTGCCTCAGCCCTCTGATCTGAGTAGCTGGGACTACAGGTCCCCACCATAATGCCTGGCTACTTTTTTAGAGATGGGATCTCACTCTTTTTTTTTTGAGACAGAGTTTTACTTGTAAACTCAGTAGAGTGTCATGATGTCATGGCTCACAGCAACTGCAAACTTTTGGCTCAAGTGATTCTCTTACCTTAGATTCCCGAGTAACTGAGACTACCGGTGACCACCACAACACCTAGCTGTTTTTAGAGGCAGGTTCTCACTCTGGCTCAGGCTGGTCTCTAGGCAATCCTGGAGGTTTCAAGACTGAACTCAGGCAATCTACCTGCCTCAGCCTCCCAGAGTGCTGGGATTATAGGTGTGAGCCACCTGCCAGGCCCTAGGATCTCACTCTTGCTCAGACTGGTCTCCAACTCCTGAGCTCAGGTGATCCACCCATCTAGGCCTCCCAGAGTGCTAGGATATTGTTACCTCATTGTATAGATAAAGTAAATAAGGCATAAAGAGGGTAAATAAGCCTCTTCATAGAATTTTAAGTGGGTGAGCTGGGATTCAAAGTCAAATCTATTGAAATTAAAGTCTGAACTCTTTAAATGTTAAAATAAATTAAGAAGCTCTAATTGAACTAATCCATCTTCTTCACTTGAAATCCTAGCTTATGTAGATTAAGTATGCTGTCCTTTAACTGGTCTGCAGATCAGCACAGCCACAGGTAACAATGTGGATTTGATTGGGACAGGTACTATTCCATATTCAAGATCCCACAGTTGAGTTTCACTCCCAGGGGTAGGGTATCCACTAGGAGTCAAGGGTCATGACCTATTATAAGGACTCCACTTTAGGAAGGATAAGGATTAAGTCACACACATCAATAGAATAGTCATAATAATGAAGAGACTCATTAGCAATAACAACTGCGGGGGCGGGAGATGATGAAAAAAAGATACTCCCAGAGAATTCATCTTTTAGTATTATTTTGAATGCTGTTATACAGAACAGAGATTAGACTTATTTGCCTGTGCTCTAGGCTACAACCTAAGGAAGCTGGAGAAGATAGTATTTATTCCACGTCCACTGCATTGTCACCACCCTCCTTACCTAAAATCTTCTTCCTTCGTCCATCTCACCCAAATTCTATCAATGCTGGAACACGTACTCACATTCCTTTACTTTTAAGAAAATGTTTCCAATTAAGACAATTCCTAATGAATTTCCTATTATGAGAACTCCTGGCTTCTTTTGATTGTTATTTGTTATAAAACAGGGATGTCCCACCCTTTCTTTTCTCTGCTGTACTTTGGAAGAATAAGAGTTGTCTTGGGCCACACATTCAATACACAGACATTGAAGTAAGCTGATTAGCAAAAAAAAAAAAAGAAAGAAAGAAAAAAAATTTCATGTATATCTTTCAGGATCTCTCACACTAGAGATAAGCAACAAAAATCTTCATGAAATCAGCATGTGGTCCAGCAGTGACAGGTTGACACTCTGTTATAAAACCTCTGCAGGAGACTAAGTTCCTTGAAAGTAGAGTGCATGTCTTTCATTTCTATAGGAAGGTGATATGTGAAAACAATGAAGCAACACTCCCTCATTTTTTTTTGTGAATAAACCAATAAAATTCAAAACTTAAAGACCTATAATCCATAAAGGTTATTTTAGATAAATAAATTAATAAAAGTAATTAATGAATTAGTAAAAACAAAAGTTATACATGTTACCAGGACACATCCAAATAATCCATGGCTTAAGGAAAAATCACAATGGAAATTATAAAACATTTAGAACTAAATGATCTAGACAATACTAGATATTAAATTCATGGGATGTAGCTTAAGTAAAGAGAACATTATAGATTTAAACTCATGAAGTGAAAACACATGGCCTTCAAAACGAGCAGACCTGGGCACCAGTATTTATTGGTAGTGTGGTTTTAAACAACTATTGAAAATTCTAATGTTACTTGCTCTTCATTTATGCAGTATGGATAATAAATACTGAACTTACGATGGTGTTTGCAGACTAAATTAAATAATATAAGTAAGATATTTAGAACCATATCTGACACATTTAAGGAACTCTTTTTTAATATGTCACCAGCCCCTTTTCAAAACCAAAAAGAATAAAGTGATGAAATATTCACTAACATTTAATTAATGAAATCTACATATTTGAAAAAAGAAGAAAGAGATGGTCTGCATAAAGCCTGGAAAAGGACCCTTGTACCTGAGCAGAGTTTGATGTATTAATCCTTCATTATTTGGGAAGGGGGGACATTGACCCAATACACCAGTCTCCATAGAATCATTTCATTAATTCCTTTTCTCTAATTATCATCCAATTATCCCCATAGTTTTTGGTCCTAAAAATGATGTAACTAGCCCACAAAAAGCCTTAGAGTCTTCTTGACTATGATTGTGGGTAGACTGTCAAAATTGTTATAGAAAAAAAATTAAAATAAGAAGAATAGGAAATAGGAAAAGAATACAGGAAGCAATGCAGACCCATGAAGAAGCCAGACAACACACATGTGTGCACACACACGTACTTCCAGTGCACATGTTCACCCAGAAAACAACATGTAGGTAGGCAAAGAAAAGTCAGATTTAGAGAGGCCAAGAGGAAGACAGGTTGGAGAGGCAAGAGGAGTCAGGAGAAAAGGGGTTTAGAGGAGGTACTGACAGGTCACTGGTGACCCACGTGGGCACATTCAGAAGAGGAGAGAAGGAAGACCATTGGCAAGAGGTGAATGATGCTGGAGAAGCAGGAGCATCAGGCCACGCTCTTCACCTGTTCATTGTGTGATGAATTAGGATGGCAGCCAGAGTGGGTGCTCTCCATGCTACAAAATGTTAAAGCCTTACAAACTCTTTTATCCAGGGTTATTTGAAGTAATGTGACAGAAGAGAGAAATCAAAGAGAGTGATACCACATATCTTAAATACTTCAAAATACAAATGAACATTTACTTGTCAGTCATTGAGGGAGGCCTAGGTTTTTTGCTTTGAGTTCAAAGTTATGCTTTCATAAATCACAGCAAATATGCATTCCGTAGGAGATCCAGCTTTTATTTTAAGTGCAGTGAGAAATTATTAAAGATCCTTACGGAGCAATCTGAATAAAGAATAGTAGATTTCTATGATTTTCCTATTTTTGACAGTTTTCTTATACATTCCTAATTTGAGGACACATTTTTAAGTACTTGGCTGGATCAGGTATCTCCTATATATGCCACTTCTTTTTGATAAAGCAACACGTTTTGGAAAATACCAGTTCATCTGTTCAGTTCATTAAGTCATGATTGGCTAGAAGAGTTGCTGTGTGGGGAAATTGCTACCTTTCTTCTTATATTCATAACTATTCCTGTAAAATTCTTTATCCAAAAAGAGAATATATTCAGACATAATAAAAGGTTAAAATACTCTGTCTTAAAATAAAACTTTAATTGACCACATTTTTTATATATAACTATTCCATTCCTCCTTCTGTTATGTAACTAGTAGAGCTGCTTCAAGAAAATGTCTGTGCAATACTCTGAAAACTGTAAAAGACTTATTATTATTTGATGGAAGAAATATCTGTACCACCTACCATTCATTTTTTAACAACAACCACCAGTTGTTTACCACCTACTGTATACCTGATACTATGCTACACGTGGTTGTAGAGTAGTGAATGTAGGCATATTTTCTGTACTTGCGGGACTTCAAAACAGTGAGAAAACCAGGAATTGAACAACCTGATACACAAGTCACAGTATATGAAAAGAAAGAAAAAATTATTAAAGGGATATTGTGTAAAAAAATAACAGGGGAGACCAAAATTAAAATGGATGGCCCCAGATAACCTTATTATCTAAAGATGAGTTGCAATTAGCTCAGCAGAAACAGGGTAAAGAACCACTGCGGGGAGAGGGAATAGCTGCCTCCGGTGAAGTGAGGCAAAGGGACCAAGTATGGGCAAAATTTGATGTCCATGGACGCTTAAAATTTCAGAATGAAGAAGGAATAAAATAAAATATATCTTAATGAGAAAAAAAGTACGCAGCAAAATGAAATCCATCCTCATGAGAGTAACCTCCTCTCTTCTTGGTTACTCTTCCCTCTCATGGTGTCATTCTTGTCCAGATGATTTTCAAAATTACTACAATAGCCTTTCTCTCTGCTTATTGCTCTAACTTCTTTCCTTAGGACCTTCGGGTTACAGCATGAACCGGGAATTGCAAAGTCGTTTACTCACCTCAGGAGCCCTTTGCACATATTTAATCCCCTTGCTTCTTCCTAGTAGCTCTTTCACTCTTGCCCCCAAGAACTGTCTTGCTCTACAAGTTTAGGAAGCATCCTTTCTCATGCACACCCTTAATTTGCAAACTCTATCCTCTTCACAATTCATGAAATACCTCCTCCTTCACATAGTTTTCTTAACCAATAAAACAGAGGTGATTTTTAGATTTATTCTAATAATGTCTGGCCAGATGCACAATTCCTCTGATTGCTTATATGCCTAATGATCACAAATGTGAATGTCCTATCAGGTCATTACAGAATCCACTAACAAGCATCATCAACATAGCTACCACTGAAAGGGGTATGACCTTTTGAGGATTCTAAGACACACACAGGTTATATAAAAGTCCTCAATATATTAGCATTTTCTATGATAATTTAGCAGCAAAACATTTTAATCTATTTTATTCAACCTAAAATATCTAAAATATTACTTCAGCATATGGCCAGTATAAAAGTTATTTGGAGATTTTTAATTCTTTTTTCTTCATGCTGAGTCTACATTTCACAGTTAAACCACCTATTAATTCACTTGAGCCACATTCCAAGTACTGAATAGCCACACGTGGCCAGTAACTACCCTATTGGACAGCACAGGTCTAGACAGCTGACAGATTATTTTTGATGTTCTTCTCCCAGTCCTTGTAGGGCTGCCTAGAGGAGAAAATGGAAGAGCATCTACAGATAACCTATATGATTGTAAATAACGAGCTGGTGGAGGAGCCACAGACACCACATATATCTGCTTGAACCTGAGCAAAATAACCCTTTCTTGCCTGACCACAACAATCTCATCTTACTCTATCCTTATTACCTGGTAGAGGAGCCACAGACACCCACATGTATTTGCATGAATCTGTGCAAAATAACCCTTTCCAGCCTGACCACAACAATCTCATCTTACCCTATCCTTAACAGACTGTTAGATCATCTTTAGCTCAACTGAGCCCCTAGCTATTTCCTAACAAGAACTTAAGTTCCTTTATGCTCCTTTCTCTTTCCTTAATAACACTGACATTGTTCTCATTCTTCCCTATCACTGTCTACTCAGCAGTTCAATCTAAAATTGAGTCACATTGGACTCCTCCTTTTCCCTCATTCTGTACCACCCGTAAATCCCAAGTTCACTTTTTTCCATTTCTAGGGCTGCCACCCCAGTCTGGGTTACCACCACTCCTGTCTGGAAGAGCCTCATAACAGGTCCTTCCAATTCTGCTCTATCTCTAACCAAACCATTTTTCATGCCATTCCTACAGGAAGAGAACAAGTGATCCCATCGCAGGGTGGGCAAGAGACTTAAAGAGAAACCTCTCTAAAGAAGACAGACGCATGGCCTACAGACATATGAAAAAATGCTCACCATCCTTAATCATCAGAGAAATGCAAATCAAAACCACTCTGAGATATCATCTAACGCCAGTTAGATTAGCCCATATCACAAAATCCCAAAATCACAGATGC
>CAUYQV010089671.1:0-13677 GCA_963574575.1 Galagoides demidoff
TGTGGGCTGATGAGAAAAATGTGTATTCAGTTTAGTTAGGATGAAATGTTCTGTAGATGTCTGTTAAATACAAAGGTTGAATGGTTAAGTTTAAATCTAAAATTTCTTTCTCAACTTCTTATTGGGGGATCTATTCAACACTGCCAAAGGAGTGTTGAAATCTCTGACTATGATGGAGCTGGAAGAAATCAAGTTGCTCATGTCTGGTAGAGTGTCTCTTATAAATTGAGGTGCATTCTGGTTGGGTGCATAAATATTAATAATTGAAATCTCATCATATTGAGTATTACCCTTAACAAATATAAAATGACCATTCTTATCCTTGCTTACTTTCGTTGGTTTAAAGCCTATTGTATTTGCAAATAGAATTGCAAGTTTTTTTCTGCTTTCCATATAACAATTTAATATCTAATATATATTATAATAATCCAAGATGGAATGAATGATACAGACCTATGGATGGAAGATCAAAGTTGATGAGTATGTTTTGTGAGCCAGCGAGGGGAAGGGGACCAAACCAGAGTGGAAGTGGTGGGACTGAGGAAAATATAGTAGGAGAGAAGACACAGAGATGAAAGATAGGATTGGAAGGATAGACCAAGCTGATGGCTGCAGCCAGCCCCAAAGCACAAAATCAGCTTTATTTTGCTAAGAAAAATAAGTTCCAGCTCCATATTTTTCTTAGCAAAGTATCTCAAGAATGGAAGAAAAAGTATCCAATGTACTCAGTCCTACTGTGAAACTAATTTATAGCTTTTATATGAAAGCTATAACCCAATTATGGGCCAAGAATATGGGGAAATGGCAAAGGGAGAGGAGGGGAGGGGAGAAAATGGGTGGAGGGAGGATAATTGTTTGGACCACACCTACAAGACATCTTATAAGGGTACATGTGAAATTTACTAAATGTGGAATATAAATGTCTTAACACAGTAATGAAGAAAATGCCATGAAGGCTATGTTAACTAGTTTGATGAAAATATTTCAAATTGTACATAAAACCAGCACATTGTACCCCATGACTACATTAATGTACACAGTGATGATTTAATAAAAAAAAGAAAAGAAGAAAAAAATCAGCTTTATTTTATAGTATCTTGGCAGGTTTGTCTATGGGGAAGTAGCATAGACACTATGGGGAAGCAGCATAGACAAAAAACATATTTTTGGTCTTACAGTATGATTGGAAAATGTAAATGACTTTAATAAAGACAAGTCATCTTGTTAATGGTTTCTCCACAACTTCCTTAACATATGATAAAAACTAAAAAGGGAAAGATCACAAGGATCTCTGCATAGTTCCTAAAAATTAACTAGACAAAGAAAAAGCTATGTGACTTTTGGCAGGGGGAGCATGAAGAAAGGAATATGGTTGTTTTGGGAAAGGAGAATCAGTTGGGGGTTCATTCCCTGAATGTTCCCCAGGCTGTGGGGCCCCTGCTGCCTTATGGCTGCTCTCCACAAGTATGGTTCTTGTGGGGCCAGTGAGTAGGCAGAAGGGGAATAAATCGAGGTGAAGTCTGAATTAAGTAGAATTGTGGTAATTGAAAATGGAGTAGGAAAGGCTCTGGGGAAACAACTTACAGCTTTGAAAGGGTAGCTGAGTGAGGTGTGGTGTGTGTGATGTGTGTGGAGGTGTGTTTGGGCAGGGTAGGAGACAAGAGATAAGAGGGGGATTTACACATCATTTCAGAAGGAATTATCCTGAAGAATTTTGAATAGAAAATTGTTTTATCAAAACTAAGAAATTTCTGTACAACATGGGAATTATCTGATGTTTAAAGATACTTTGTAAGTAACTTAAGTTTGATCTGTAAGTAGCTAGGATTCTAGGATGAGTTTCAGCTTGATGGGAGTTTCACTCTCTTGTGCCATTGAAAATAAAGCTCAAATTCCATCCTCTTTTACATTTTATGTCAAAGAGTTAGAAAGTCAAAGTGTATAATGCCTTTGGAGGTGGGAGCATGGATGAGATTTCTGGATTACAGGTGAACAGCTTTCCAATTTAGAGTTATATAAGATCTGAAATATCAATTTTGTGGTAAAAATTTAGACACAAAAGGACCATCTGTGTCCAGGCTTAGCTGTGTGAAGTTCACATTTTTCCTGTAGGAAACTTTATAATTTTGTATGGCTATTTTGGTTCAATTATTCATATGCTTTCACCAACTGGCCCAATCGTCTTAAAACTTTTGCAGAATGAAATACCAGAACATGCCAGAGATTAATCATCTCATCATGCAAGAGCCGCTTTAAACTTTTCTTTATAATTTGATTCTCAACCTCCATAATACTCCAGTTACTATGACACATACAAAAACATAGATGAGTCTGGTCGTCAACTTTTTTGCTGATGGAAACCGGGGTTAAGAGAGAAAATACTGCACAAACCTGCTTCAGGCCCACATGGGTCAGGAAGAAGTAAGTAAACCATAGCTCTGTCCACTATGTATCTCCAGTGAGAGTGGAAATGGGCTTTTCATATTTCTTTTCAGAATGGCTGATTGTCCCCCAGTTTCATAGCAGAGATAAATGGATTCACTCAAAGAATCCTGACTGACTACATGGGTGGCCCCATTTGACTGATAAATAAAGTCCCACTCGTGAAAATGTTCGGCTTCTAAATTAAACACACATATACATATCCACATACACATACCACTTTTCAGAGTAAAAGCTCATGGTTAACCAGTTCAAATTGTTTTAGCATGAGAGAATTAACAACTATTGTCTCTCTCTATCTGTGAATATGAGATTTAGACCTTACATATTTGGCCTGGCATAATACAAATATTATATATGTCTTTGAGGTCTTTTCCAAATGCAACTATCATTTGTATGCACATTCATTAATTCTTTTATCGGGTATATAGCAATAATGATCTTTCTGACTCTGAAAAAATAGCACAACACATTTAAATGAAAATCTCTGCAAGCTCAGAAGTACAAAAATAGCAATGATACATCACGCTTTTAAAGAGCATTTCATTAATAGATGGATCAGGACATACTTCTTGTTGTACATCATTTAATTGTTATGTATTTAAAATGAGACATATATCTAATATTCTTCTCAAGCTTTCATATACTTCAAATTTATTATGTCAGTTGTTAGTGGCAATGACATCACAAGATGAATTCAAAGCAATGATTGCTTTAACATTTAAAAAGCTTAGAGTGTGCCGATTATTCAGGCTGCTAAGTGAAAGTACAAATGTCAGTTTCGCTATCTATAATCTCATACTGTTCAAAGGTTCATGAATTACACATGCAGTGGATAGAAATGGAGGAACTGAATTTGACTAAAAGACCTTTTCCACAAAAAATTTGCTGAAACGATTTCTTCTAATGTATTTTAGTGATTAATCAATTTGATTTAAAATGTTGGAATTATTTAAGGCCTGTACTTTGAATTTACTGTGAACTCTAAGCATGTTTATATTTATTGCATCAACTAAGTAAACAGCATATGCTTAATGCTTTTAAAATGTTCTCCAGTAAAATTTAGGTCAGTACTTACTTGTTAGCTATCAGCCTCGGAGATTCATTGACATATTTGATTAACAGTGTGCCTCTCCCACAGTGCTTTGTGTAATTTCTGCAATTTTATGTCATTGGCAAAAAAATCAGTATCAGCTGCTATCATATACTTAAAAGTGTTTTGCTTGTGTTAATTTTCTATATTTTTCAATATTTGTACTTTTTAAAAATTATGTTGATCTTCTTTGAAAAATAAAAACAATTCCACCACATAAATGTTTTTTGGAGCATGAAAGTGGAGTACTCAGGATGCATTGATTTCCTGCTAACACCATGTGTTGGTGGACCTGGATTCAAATACAGCTATGACTAGTAATGACTGAAAATTCAGATTATTTGAAATTCTAATTCTAATTTCAGATAGACCACTACCTGAGTCTACTAAACACTGTCTTGCTGCAAGGCTGTATTAATGGGGCCACAAACTCGGATCGTCTGGAAAGAAATATCTTACTTTCCTTCTCTAGCAAGCAGTTCCTGGTTTTGATTCAGACGATTACTGCTAAATATTAATGGATATGTGGGAAATGGACCCCAAAACAAGAGGAGATAACTCAGCTAGAGATACTAGGAGGAGAAATGGTTTGATTTTGTATTGTCAACCGCCAAATCCTACTTCTCTCTACTGAAGAAGATGTTTCCTGGTTATAAATCTTTCTATCCACCTGGGAAAGAAATAAGAAAAAGAAACTGACAAATGTCAGCCCCAAACATTTAAATCCTTCATCTCTTTCTGTCCCTCAAGTGCACGAATGTATAAATATATAAATAATTGTACAAGTTCTGGCATTAAAAAAATGCGGGTAGCAAAACGCCCTGCTGGGTAGTGGAAATTTGGCTTAAGATAGAAGAGTGTAGAAGCACAAGTTGAACAATGGGAATTACAAGGCTGATTTCACCCACTTAAAAAGCTAAGGTCACTGGAAACCTCTAGCTTAACTTGATAGAACAGTGGTCACCAACATTTTTGGTACCAGGTACTAGTTTTGTGGAAGACAATTTTTCCACGGACCAAGCGGTGAGATGTTTTTGGGATGATTCGAGAGCATTTCATTTATTGTGCACTTTATTTCTATTATTATTACATTATAATACATAATGAAATAATTATATAACTCACCATAATGCAGAATCAGTGGGAGCCCTGAGCCTGTTTTCCTACAATTAGATGGTCCCATCTGGAGGTGATGGGAGACGGTGACACCCAACATGTGTTGCTTATGTTATGTTGAAGCTCTATCTCACATCAGGCCTTAGATTCTTAGAAGGAACATAAAACCTAGATCCCTCACATTCACAGTCTGTAGTAGAATTGGTGCTCCTAGGAGCATCTATGATGTGAATGATGGGAAGCAGCTCTAATACAGATGACACTCTTCTCTCTCACCCACCTGCTCACTTCTCACTGTGTGGCCTGGTTCTTAACAGACAAGTATGAGTTGGTGGCCCAAAGTTCACCCTTAGGGTGAACGGTGTAAACCTACTTTGGCTACATTTACCACCACTTTTGCCCAGTAGAGGCCAGTTAAAAATTATCCTAGTATATGTTCATTTTTAGTTTTTGTGAAAGTAGGTGAATCAGTAAGCAATTGACTGGGTTCCTTTACATCTTAGTAGAGGAAAAGGATACAGGATTCAAGAATTCTGCCTCACTTTGGGATTGTCCCTATTGTCCAGGTTGCCCAGTGGTTCACTTGGAGCTATTAATATTCGGGTCAGAGGCATTCTTGGTCTTCACCCAGACATTCTCCATGCATTCTCACACAATTTGAAAGTCTTCAGGGTATGTAAAGTGACCTCTTAAAGGTCACTTCATCTCTGGCATGTTTCAGTCAGAACTCACTATGTTTTTATCCATAGACAATCTCCTTTTGTGTCTCTTTCTGCGACTGGTGTTGTTTTCTAAGTCATGGACGTGTTTCACATAAATCCTGTCAACATCTATCTCTCTAGCCCGTCTTTTCAACCTGCCAGCAATCCAGCATCTTATTGCCATTTCTATCTTACATTGGTTTTACTATTGCAAAAATGTTTTTGATTGACCATTTTTCCTCGGTGATTCAGCCACTACTGTGTTTTCAAACTGTCACACAACTAATATAACTAAGATATTTTCATATTCAGAAGTTGTAGTGACATAATGCTTAAGACTAGCTGCAGTTTCATCAGACTCTGATTTTCAAGGATCTCTTCAGCTTTCCCACCCTCGTCTCACATTTGTCTCCTTTGGCCCCAGATGGGTCACTTTCTTCCTGTGCCCTCAACATACAATTCCAGTTTCTGATTGGAATTTAGATCATGTACCCAAAGTAGCACATATGTTTTCTTGGTTTATCCAAAACTTACTTATTCTTTCAAGTCCCTACAAGCCTCTCAAACCCACTTTCGATGTCCCTTAGACTAGTCCTCTTCAATGTGGGTGTATGTATTTGTATTTTCCTCCCTCTGGAACTTGGCTGCTGAGAATGCATCTGTCTTTGACAAACGTTCTTCCCAAATAACGCCATCAAGAGATTATGGAATGGTGGCTACATTTTCAAAAGTCTCCTCTTCACATCTCTTAGTGTGACTGCTCTTTTCCCTTCCTAGCAACTATGTTCCAAGCTCCCTAAGACCTTCAGTCTCCCGGACCTGGTCTTCAAGTCACTTCTTCCATTGTTAAGTTCTTCTGATGTTAATTCAGCAAGAGCAGTCATTATGGGCTCAGTGGTACTTTCTGTTTGCTTTTAACATTTTAAAAAAATATAAAAATACTAATTGTGTATATTTATGGAGTACAACTGTGGTGCTCTAAGATATGTGTATATATTAATGATTAATGGAATGACCAAATCAAGTGAATTAACATATGAGGTCTATATATACATGGAATACTAGTCAGACTTTCAAAAGATGGAAATTCTGTCATTTGAAAACTTTAATGGAGGGCATTATACCAAAGGAAGTGAGCCAGGCACCGAAAGATAGATACTGCATGATTTCATTTATAGGTAGAAATGCATAGAAGTTTTTAGTGAAAACTTTATAGTGAAACTCATAGAAACAAACAGTGGAATTGGGGTTCCCAGAGGCTGTGGGATGGGGGTGGTGCTGAGGAATGGAGAGATGTTCAAGGGGTATGAGCTAGGTGAGACAGGAGGAATGAGATTTTAAGACCTGTGTACAGTGTGTGACTACGCTGATAAAACTATGCTGAATATTTCAAAATTGCTAAAAGAGTAGATTTCAAATGTTCTCAGTGGCACTTTCTGACCTTGAGTGTCACCAATTTTGAAAAGCTTTTCCTTATAAACGTAATCAAAATCTCTACTTCTTGGAAATCAATACCGTTGTTTTATGTGGGATTGAGTATGATAAGTTGCAGTAGTTTACAATAATTTCCTAAATTCTCCCAATGGGATCAGAATTTCCTAGAATATGGGGGAAATTTTGGTTCTAATGACTCCTCAAAGGTACCACCAGACAATTAAACAATTCTTATGTGATTGAATTGAATTGAAAACCAGAGTGATAACAATGAGGTAATAGGGAATAAGACACTGGATGTTGAGTTGATAGAGCACCAGAGCAGGAAGAGAAAAATCAGCAGCTTGTTATGAAGACTTGGCACTTGGTAGAATGAGGCAGATAGATGAAGGCCACTAGGTTTTACCAGAGGATTTTTGAATCCTCTGGGAACTTTCACAAGGCATTATTCACTTCATTGACTGCCCACCCTTTCTAACCTTCCCCCCCAATTCTGTTTAATTGATTTGGGATGGAGAACTTGTTATTTTTACAAAGCTTTACAGGTAAGTCTAAGGTGCACAGAGGGTTAAGAACCAACAATAGATGACTTTGTTATCCAGTATGTGGTCCTGAGACAAGTGGCATAAGCATCCTTGGAGAGGAGGTTTCTCCTTCCCCCATCCCCACCCACACTTTGTGAACATATTGGGCTAATAGACTGCATATCTTCATGCTTTCCTTTCCTTTATGCTTTGTGAATCAGAGTTTCTATTTTAAAAAGCTTTTCTAAGTAATTTGTATGTACATTAAAGTTTGAGAAGCACTGTTCTGTGGGATCTATACTAATTTCATCCTAGGGGACCTCTGTGACAAGCCAAGCCTCTGGTTTGATATTATCTCAAGCAAATTCACTGCGCCTGGCTTAGACACTGCCTGTCAAGCTCTTCTGGCTGCTCACGTGCTACATGGGTCTAAGTGAGGCAGGAAGGGTGAGAGAAAAACAATTTGAACAATGGGAAGGCACAGCTCCCCCAAACCTGGCAATTATTCCAATTAGCCCTTCATCCCTATGTATGTTTCAGAATTGATTTTATGCACTTTGACTCAGCTTCTTTCCTATCTTCTCTCCTAACAACTTCACCCTCCCTCAAGAAAATCTATTTCTTTGTTGATTATCCAGAGTTCTAAAGCTACTTATCCAAAGCTTCTTATGGGAAGTATTAATGCTAATGGATTTAGTGCTAACCACACCAGTCAAGATGGCAACCGCGTCCATGAAAGGATATTCCTGTTTCCTGCCTCTTTCAGGCTGGAGAAGTAATCAATAGGAAATTTGGAAAGGATGTGAGTGTCGAGGGAAAAGGACGTGATCTCCTGATGTTGACAAGGGCTCTCTGTCTTTCTGTCTCTTAAACTTTGAAATTTGAAATATTACTTCTCTCTGAGGAGATCAATCCTGATTCACTTCCAAAGTCACTTGAAACACAATGGTCTACAACTGCATTGTCAAAAATGATAATACCTAGCCACTCAGGGCTCCCAAGCGTTTAGAAGGTGACTTTACCAAATTGAGATGTATTGTACGTGTGAAATACTGCATTTTGAAGGCTTAATATAAAGAAGAATGCCTAAATAATAATTTTTTTCTAAATAATAATTTTATGTTGAATATCTATTGATACCATAATATAGGATCTATTGAACTAAGTAAAAATAAAATTAGCTTCAACCATTACATGGTTTTTAAAAATAGGACAATAGAAAATTTAATATGACATATGTGGTTTGTATTATATTTCTATTAGTTAGCCTCAATCTAAAAGAATGAAGTATCCCTTCCAGACAGCAAAAGTCCAGGTCAGTGTTTACTCTTATACTAATTTAATTATAATGCTAATTCACAATGAAGTGTAGGTCATGTAGTCTTAAGCTATGGTTTTAGGAAGCACCTAGGGCTGGGGGGGCATAGACAGACACAGAAAATGGCAGAAACATTAAATTCCAGCTAATATGATTTGAATGCATTTTTCCCCTTTATACAAGAGAAAATTTATAAGCTTTCATAAATAGTCTTAGGGTGATCTTTACTAGGTCAGAGAAAATTTGAAAATGGTTTGGCATGAGCTGAAATGATGGCATTTGGTTTTTGAGAGCACACTCAGGAGATTAAATCCTACCCAAGTAGGAAATATTTATTGACTTCCTACTATGTGTGAAGTATAGTACTAAGTGATGCTCTGTTCTGAAAATATTTTATACTTTATATAGAAGATAGGAAAGCATGAAGATATGCAGTCTATTAGCGCAATATGTTCATACAAAAGAGAAGGGTCAGTGTTAAGAACATCCAACACTAATGAAGTTGTGTCTTCTTGAATTGAATGGACTGAATGTTCTATACACACATCCACTTTTTTCTTGCTATATTGATACTTTGAAATTAGCCCTCAAAATTATCTCCTTTTTTTTTCCTTTTTTCGTTCTCCTTCTGTATTACGAGAAACATTAGCTATATACTTTCTTGCACTTAGGTGGGCCAAGTGTCAGCTAACCTTGTGTCAAATCTCCCTATTTATAAAGGACAAACTGTCAAAAGTTGCAACCAACATGCCATCTTTGGTCTTTTTTAGGGAAAGACTATGATGATGAAATTAGATGCCTATTGATCTATGGTTGCTAACTATTCACTTCTTAGAATATCATTTGTTTAGTGGTACATCATTAGGTGGAATCATTTTTTAATTATATCAACAACTTTGCATATTTATAACAGATTTTCTTTTGACGTTTTGAAAGGAATATTAAAAAATAAACCCACAATATAATCTACCTGGGAAAGAAAGGGTACAATGTGATCAGAGTCATCAGTCTTAACTTGGAAGTTACAAGGCTAAAATACATACATTTTAAATGAGAATAATAGAAAACCTATCACAACCCAAAAGAGAATTGATAGAGCATAATATTGTTTATGGCAAAAGTGAGCAAATGTATTGCCAGTGCTCAAGGGAAAACAACATATTCACATAACCCATTGAGAGGAGGGTGGAGATGGACTGTCCTGTAGACAGCTTGGCTATTTTTTTCAGACACCAGGAATAAAACCCTAAGGAGTTGCAACCAAAACTTTTTTAAAAATATAATATCAATATTCATTACAAGTTGTAAGGGTAAGCACTGTTTCATGAAAATCTCACTTTAGTTGTATGTGTGTGTATACATGCGGGGTTTGTATGCACCTTGCATATGTACTGGGTCACCCTGTGTAAACCAGAGTTTTTCAACCCATGTGTTGCCAAAATTTTTAAAGATAATTAAATTATTTTCCAGTGAAATTCAAAGCACAGTAAGTATATATTTTTTTAAACTTTTTTTTTGATCAACATAATTTAAGTGTGGCCTCAGAAGTTTAACTATAGGCTCAAGTGGGCCATGAAATAAGAAAAGGTGAAAAAATGCTACACTGATAGAACCTGTCTCTCTTATTTGGACAGTGGCCAAAGAGAATAGAAGAATCTCGTAAAACACATCTAAAGGAACAACCATCAAAATGATGGCTCTGAGGTGTAAGAAAATGAACTCTTTCCCCAAACTGCAGAACTGATTTTAGTAAAAGATGTGACCACCTATACACTTGACCACACTGTGCTATTATTCCACTGCTATCTCAGAGAGCCTCCATTTGAATCTGGGGAAAAGATTCTGCCTCAACTTTCAAACAGGTGGAAGAGCTTATTATCTCATGGATCTTTCTGCCCATGACTTTACACTCTATACAAATAAAATGAAAGCATCCTGATACAAAGTTTTCTTCTAATCGAATTTTAGATTAAAGCAACATCAACTGTTCTACTATTTCATAAAAAGGTGGATGCTGATTTTCTCTTTCCTGAACTTATTCCAGGTGATAAATACAGGTGGACAGACAGTGGTTCCTAGAGATCACACTTAGTGAGCTACTGTGGAAGCATTTTCTGCTTTTCTTCAGCTCCTTGAGAGTTTCTGATCCAATGAAGAAAACAATCATGAATTTTAGTCAACTGCCAAAGGGTTTATTCAACAGATTTGATGATGAGTTGGGCATTAGGGTTCAATATGGTTGTTGTGTGAAAGAAAAAAGTCCAAATGGAAGTACTTAAAGAGATTAAACCATTTTAAGCCATTATAAACTCTTGCAAACCACCATCAATCATTGTAAAAAGTTAAATGGGAGGGAAAAACGATTTTGTAACCATAAAAATGTATGTTCCAAATGGAAAAATAGTTGAGCATGTGTCTCCAAAAATGGGGATATAAGATATTCATCAACTTTTTTTCATATTACAATGATATATTTTTATGCACCGTCAAGATCATTAGCACCCACTTTAGCAGTATATTAAGGAATAGTATCATAATACTTTCTAATGCCTTTATACATGAAAATTAAGTTGAAGCAACATAAACAACTTTGGACAAGTCTGGTTATAGGTTTCATTTTATCCTTTTCATTAACCCACCCTGAGTCCCTGAATCTTGATAAGATACACATTAAATTAACTCTATCATTTCTAGTAACCCTGGTTATTTCCTTTTTTTCTTTCAGTAGTAAGCATGAAAACACGCCCTTCTTCCTAGGGGAGTAGCCTCTTACCATTTGGTCCCATAACATCTTGGGAATGACTTAGACACATTTTCCCAAAGAATTCATGAACTGCTTATATACACACATAGTTGCATATACATATAACTTAGACTATCATACTCAAATATTTTTAGAATTATTTTTTAATTACTATTGGGTAAATATTTTTGAATGCAGCTGTATTAACCTCACCAGTATTTTTATTGACATCTTAACTGTTGCAAAAACACGAATTTTCGTATAATTATCATTAACCTACAAACAATAACCTTCTGCATGTTTAAAGTGGTTGCAGAGCTTGTTATTATAGACTGCTTTCAGTGCCGTTCATTTAGTATGCTGCGTTTTTAACACAAATGTAATCCACTCTGCATTTTCCATTTAAAATGCATAAGGCAAAGTGCATCATAACAGGATGTAACTATGTATTAATCAAATTAGCACAACACTTCAAAGGCTTGGGCTTTTTGCTGGGTGACTGTTAGATCACAATTCATGAAGGAAAGAAGCAGCATAATGAAAGGCTTGGCAAGGGAGCAGTTTATTTTCTTTCCAGAAAGATATAGAGTGGGTTAATTTTCATGATGGGAAAACATGTCGAGAAAGGGGAACAGTAAGCATTAAGCTAAAGGACAATAAGTGGAATTTAGAATACTGGGGTGGTTTTGCTGCTGATCAAACATAAATTCTATAATTATTTGATGACACAACAGAACTCCGATGACCTATTGTTGAATTATTAAATCTTCATGACCGAAGCAAATAAAAGCCAGTATAGTCAATATTAATATTCAGAACATGGCATATCCGACAATTCTTTGTCATTGGGAGCAGTGTGCTACATAGCAATGGAAAATACAGAGCATTCAAATAGGAGTTGAAGGCAACAGCATGCATGCCATGTGATACAGTATCATTGTAATTATTTCTTGATCTTTGGTCAGTGTTTGACTCTAGATAGTTCTAAATATGTACACAGAATAGTGAACAGACAAGACAAACTGTCTGGGCTTAGCTGGGACAAATGATAAAGAAAAAATTAGACAGCCAAACGAATGAAAGTCAATTATTTCATTGAACATTTAACTGATGGTTATCATTAGGTGCCTGATGCACTGCAAACTTCCCCTTTCCTGCTCCTCACAGATTACAAATGAGCAACTAATTTCCTTTCAATCTAAAACTTCATTTTTCTTGGCATGGAGATTAGAGTGAGGAGGGCACAATGAAACATTCATTTCCCTCTTGACTTTTTTTTCCCCCCTGAACGGGAGTACAATGTTATTTAAATGCCAGGCTCTAATTTGTTTTTTCCCCTGTGCAAGATCAGGAATCTTGTGGTCTCCTTTGAGCAAGAGAGAAAACAGACAATTTTCATGACCAGAACTAGATGAGAGTAAAGTAATCTGAGTATAAGTTTGTGCTACTTTACGCAAAGGTTACTCTTTCACAGTATACAAATCCAGATATCTGCACATGGACCAAGGTGTATGGTATTCTGAGTTAGAAATGTACAGGGGAGAAGGGTTGAGGACACAGGGGAGAGACAGGAGAGATGAAAGAAATGGGAGGAGACATGACTGAGGCAGGGTAGAGGAGAAGCCACAAGGACCTGAGGGAGAGAAGAGAGAAACTGGTGGGGAGGGAGAGGAGCAGCGAGGCCACGGAGGCCAGAATGGCCCACCATCAGAGCAAGCCGATGAACTTAACTGGACACCTCACCTCAGCTCTCAGTCCATAAAATTATGGTCATGGTGGTGGTGGTGGATTGCAGGAGCTCTAAAGAATTTATAATTCTTTATTTTTTGTTCAAGTTCTACTTCAATATTTTATTAAAAATTCAATTCCTGAATTTATAGACACGGAAATGCTGCAACTTACTGCTAGGATGACAACGCACCAACAATAAAATAAAATCAATGCACCAGCACACAATAAAATCAAAGTAGAAGCTAGATTACTGAGAAGCAAGTTTGTAATTCAAAAGTGGCCTGACCCGGGGCTCCATAACTCTTTCTATGGCAATTTTTGTTTTCTTCCTTTTTGTTTTGTTTTGTAAGAGAAAGGATTTCTATTTTTAAGAGTGAGGTCAATATTTGCAAGAAAAGCGGCAATGGTCTCATAAAAAAAAGGCATTAAAAAATCAGGAGCATTCACACTGCTAAATGTTACACTAGGAGTTTTTGGTTGTTCAGTTTTGTCATTGAAATAGTGGGGCAACCACATCAACAAGGAGTTTCTACCTCCACTTCATGGGAATGTTTTGAGCAGGGAACTGTTTGCCT
>CAUYQV010089672.1:0-12247 GCA_963574575.1 Galagoides demidoff
CGCCTCCCAAGTAGCTGGGACCACAGGCGCCTGCCACAACACCCGGCCATTTTTTGGTTGCAGCCATCATTGTTGTTTGGCGGGCCTGGGCTGGGGATTTAAACCCGCCACCTTAGGTGTACATGGCTGGCGCCTTAGCGATCGAGCCACAGGCACTGAGCCTAAGAAAGTATTTTTAGCCAGGCCCTGTAGGCCATGCCTGTAATCCTAGCACTTTGGAAGGATGAGGTGAGTGGATTGCTTGATTTCAAGAGTTTGAGAGCAGCCTGAGCAAAAGCCAGCACCAGTCTCTATAACAAATAGAAAAAGTAGCCAGTTGTTGGGGCAGGCACCTGTAGTCTTATATACTTGGGAGGGTGAGGCAAGAGGATCACTTAAGCCCGAGCGTTTGAAGTTGCTGTGAGCAGTGACATCACAGTTCTCTACCCCGGGTGACAGCTAGACACTCAGTCTCAAAAAAAAAGGAAAAGCAAGTAAGCAACTAATTTTTTTTTAAAGGACAGTGTCTATACATCGAAAAGAGAGAGGGAATACCCACTGCAATTCTTTCTTATGACTTTTAGTCAAGACATTTATTATATAGACAGATATCGTGCATTGAGGTACCCAGGTGCAAAAAAATGGAAAAAGTATAGAGCTTGACTAAATCAGAAGCTCTTTGCCTGTGGTGTATAAACAGATTTAGAAGTGCATTATTATACAAAACTCTTAAATTTAGAAATCATTGTTATACCCCAGACTCAAACCATTGTCAGTACTGTTGTAAGTTCACAGATTTTGCAGGATGTTAGCAGTGGTCACTGAATACAGGCTGAGAGCCTGCTACACGCTGTTTAAGTGGGATGAAGGGCATCACCATCTCAGGGAAACTCTCTGAGACGGCCTGAAAGTAGCTGATATGAAATTGAAATAAACTGGTAAGGGCCAGGAGAGGAACAGAAGCTAAACACTTAAACTACGTGAATAAATAGAAATTAAAAAGTGGTCAGATTTCACGACACTATTTAGGTAAGAAGTGTATTTGTGATAATGCTCGCGTGAGATATTATATCTTTGCTACCTATGGTGATTAAGTTTGGAGTAATTGGTTATGATTTAAAAGAGAGCTAAAACACCGTGTGAGCTTAATAATGCACACTATTAGAATTGATCTCTGATTTAAATCCGGAAGAAAAATGTCACACACTATTCATTTGTATACATACTTGCAAAGAAAGAATGAACAGTCTCTAGTAATATGGCCAGTTTCCCTGAGGCTGAAGAATAGTAGATCCTCTTGCCTCAGACTCCCAAGCCCTGTCACTCATGAGCTAGTTCATTTCCATAAGGGTAAGTCCCCCATTTTCTCCATCTCAAGGAACTATTGAAACAATTTTTTTTTCGTTATCTGTTTTCCTTTGCTTATAGGTTTGTTTTTGTACATAGAGAGTTTATCAGTAAAAGATTTTTTTTCCTATTAATTTTGTAATGCAGTGATGATAAAGTATATTTCTTTGATTCTAAAGTTCTCCAAATTTTATATTTTTCTGAATTATATGATTAATGTGGATGTCAAATGTAATAATATTTTTGAAAAGATATAAATTATCTTATAAAATAAATATAAAAAGATGTATTTATTCCTCTTGAGAAAAGGGAATAAATAATTTACTTCAACATAGAAAGGTATAAACTGTTGCACTATCTTCTGTGAAAATGTAATCCTAAAATAGAAGAGTTTATTTTGAAACTGAAATTGCAAAATGAAACATACTGTTTACAGAACATACATGAATCCGACACTAAATTTATAAATCCAAATAAGACAACAAAATTTAAAAAGACTTGTGAAATGCATATCAACTAATTCTGTTAAAGTTCATTGTGTTAGATGCTGTGTGTTAGATACTTAGAATAAAAACCTGGTTATATTCTTAAGAGTTTATATTTTAGTGGAAGATACAGATGTTTAACCAACACTTAAACAAATGTGATGATATATACTAACTATCTCCTAAGTCCTCATAGGAGAAGGGTTTAGACTTTCAAATTGAGCAGAAACTATACTTGGAAACAGTGGGAGGTGAAATTGGAGGTGGAAAGCTGGGAACTTAATTGGTTCGTGGGAAGGATGAGGTAGAAAAACAGCCTATACTTTAATTCTGTTTGGTTGTTTAGACTCAAGAGGCCTTGCACTCCATTGTAAATTCTTGTAAATTTTGGGTCATTAATACATTTTACCCTATATCATTTCTAGTTTCTATTATTTCCATAATTGTGTAACAAAAGAGTTATCAGTGCCTGTACCCCATGGGCCATCTTTAATGGAAAGTTCTTCAACATTTACTGCATATCCACCTCCAGTAAGTCCTCTTTAAGCTACCATCATGCTGGTATGGAGTCTCCAGTTCTTCTCTGCCATGGGATGTCCTTCCCATTTTCCTGTTGCTGAGATTTTCTCCAATCTTGTAACTTTAATTTTTCCTTCTTAAATATCCTCCTTCCTCTGTACCTCTTTCTTCTCTATCCACAGAACACTAAATATCGTGTCAATTAACTTATGATTTTTTTAATGTCAAGGAGAACTGGTGACTTTCATTTTCCTTTCTGCTCCGATCTCTAAAATTAAAGGGCTGGGCTCCACTATAACTATTAGGGGAAGTAAAAGTATTAAGAAATTGTTATGAATACGCATTCCTTCTAGAAAACATGAGAAATTAAACCAAGAGATACAAAGGGAAAAGGAAAAACAAGACAGTATTGCAATACTTTTTCTGATCAATTTTTTTTAGATATCTAGAGAAGTTTGAATTTTATTAGTACACATAAAAGTCCAAATGAATAAAGATAATACATAAAATCTGAAACTCATTTATTATATTTTATATAAGCCAATGAATTATTTTCAAATGACAATTGAGACTAGCAAGTGATGTTTAATTCATAAGTAAGAAAATAACTACATCGAGGTTATCTGAAGATAATCACATAATTATTGTCAAATCAAGAGATGAAGTACAATTCACAGCACATCATTTAAACATAATTGTAAAGAGTTATAAAATAAGAATTTCCCAAGAAATCTGTGTAGGCATTAAACAAGGAGAAATAATACAGAATTTGATGAAGTTATGATTAAAGGACATACAGAAACAAACAATTTAGGATACATCAGTCTTTAATCACAAAGATGATATCTACTTTAATAAAATTTTTACTGCAATAAAAATTAGTGTAAAAGGAATTTCTATAAACAAATTACTCTTCTCAAAACGCTAAGATTAAATCACTACAGGTCAAAAGAATTAGTGCCCAATTCATAAATCCTCTGTTGAGTACTTGGCTTGCTTGGAAACTCTAGGAAATTCTCCTTATAAACTGTGAGTGTTAACTATTTGGTATATCGTTTCCATCCACTGTTTTTCTGGAAACATTTAGCACCTACTTATGCCCACTGGAGAGATGCTCAGAGCCCTTATTACAATCTTCTCTAAGCTCTCACCTAGACCTCAGAAGGAGCTTCTCTTTCTCTGGGCTTTATGAATTATACAATAAGGAGTTGTGATTCTCATGCTCACATTTGTTAAAGAAGAAACAAAGCAATGTCCTACTGCCAAATAAATGCTTCCTTTTGCCAATCTGAAGGGGCCACATTTTGAAAAAGGTGTGTTATATTTAAATAAAAACATCAGGCAAACAACTGAACACTTAATGTAACGTTGCTCTTTTTATCTCCTACCTTTCTATCTTAAAGACATAGGATACCCTGGAGAAAGTCATTTACTAGTGTACAAGGTTTCTGATGTAAACACAAGATCTTGTGGAGCAGAGATTATGGCTTCCACCTTGCTGCTCCAGTATCATAGCCTCCCCCTCCCCCTGGGCCCTGGATAGATCATAAAGACAGAGACCTTGGAGACCAGATCAGAGAATTCTAAACCCAATAGTGCCGTGAACTCTCCCTCAGATATGTTCTTTATATACTTGAGATTAATGACAGAAATTTCTTTCTCCTCCTCCATCTTTCTTGACTTGTTACAAATGTTTGTTCCCATAGTTTGTGTATATACCCATACAATTTTACTGTTATTATTTTCAGATTATTATAACTGTTATGTAGGATATGCACAATTATATTTTTAAAAGTTCAAAAAAGCCATATATTCAATTTTTATTATTAATGTTTTTTTTTTGTTGTTGTTGTTGTTGTTATTAAAGAGACAATCTCACTTTATCACCCTCAGTAGACTGCCGTGGCATTACAGCTCACAGCAACCTCCAGCTTTTGGGTTTAGGCGATTCTCTTGCCTCAGCCTCCTAGGTAGCTGGGACTATAGGTGCCTGCCACAATGCCCAGCTGTATTATTAAAGTTTTAATTCTTTTCAAAAATCTCGTATTTCTGAAAATCCCATATTGACAGTCATTTCATCTGAAAGCAACACCCTATATTTCCATTGTGTGGTATAATTGCACATTTTAGAAGGGTCAAATCGGTAAGTATAATTTCGAGAATTGTCGGAGCCAGGATAATTCATTGTTCTAGTCTAACACAAGCTGAGAATAGGTCTTTGTTATTTGATGAATTAAGGTCCAGTGAGGTTTTGCACAGAATTCTCTCTAGGAAAATGTAATTACGCATAGATGTTTTCCACATGTCTGTGTTACTTGACTGCTTTAGCTAAAAAATATATAAACAATAGGTACATTGGGAGAAAACAACAAGGGATAATAAAATGATAAATGGCAAAGCGGTACATGTGTAGTACATGCTTTTGAGAACATTTTATAAAGTCTAAGATGGTTCCTTCTCAGTGGGAGGCTAAGTCTCTTTTGTCTAGTTCACCTCTCAAGCATTGATTTACCATCCTGTATTTCTCTACAAATGTGTGCTATCCACTTTTTAGTATAAAGGCTTAAAGGCTTTATAAATGATTAAAATCATGCCAAAAAAAGGCAACACATGTGGAATACAAAGACAATTTTGAAATATCTCTTAAAGTTCTTGCTTAGTTATTGCTTTAGTCGTTGAACAGAATGTTCACTATCTTGTACATCATATAAATAAAATTTTCAGAGAACACAGATTACCATTATATTCAATATATGGAATTAATCATGAGAACAGATTTTATAGGGGTATTTGTTTTTGTATCTTTGTTATCTGATATCTAAGTTTTGTTAAAAATCTATTCAGTTCCTCACTAGTCATGTTCAATAAAATATATACAAGTGTGTGTATGGATTTATTATGGCATTACATATTTAGAAGTTAATTTAAGTTTTAAAATTTTAGTTTAAAAATTAAGAGAGAAATATAAATTAAAACTAAAATGATATCATTTTCCCCCATTCGGAATGGTTATAATTAACAAGATAAAAAATACCAGATGTTGGTAAGAATGCAGAGAAAAAGGAATGCTTATAGACTGTTGGTGGGAATATAAATTAGTAAAACATCTATAAAAATCAGTGTGGCAATTTCTCAAGGGACTAAAAAAAGAACTACTGCTTTAACCAGCAGTCCTTCTACTGAGTAGACACTCTTAGGAAAAGAAATCACTATGTTAAAAAGATACTTGTGGGCAGTGCCTATGGCTCAAAGGAGTAGGGCGCCGGCTTCATATGCCAGAGGTCGTGGGTTCAGGCCCAGCCCCAGCCAAAAATTGCAAAAAAAAAAAAAAAAGATACTTGTACTCACATGATTATGACAGCACTATTCTAGAATCAACCTAGGTGTCCATCAGTAGATAATTGGATGAAGAATTTGTGTTATATGAAACACAATGGAATACTATTCAGCCACAAAAAGAATGTAATCACGTCCTTTATGACAACATTGACAAAACTAGAGTTATTACCTTAAGTGAAACAAGCCAGACACAAAATGTTAATTATTATACACTCTCACTCATAAATGGGTGTTCCAAAGGTATACACATGGGAAAGGAAAGTGGAATTCTAGATAATGAAAACTCAGAATGGTGAGAGGGTGCAAAGAGGAAAGATGATAAGAAAGATCTTACGGACACACCGCACATCACTCAAGTGAAAAATGTCCCGAAAACCCGGATGTGACCACTAGGCCTGTACCATTTTTACCTCAAAAATGTATAGCAATGAGAAAAAATAACTTCAAAGATAAATTAATTTAAAATTTGAACTCTGGAGCACTATTGCTATAAAGAACTCTTTACTTATTATATAGCTTAGGACAGTGGATAACCACTAATAAATTCTGAAAATTATTTACAATTATTATGTTGGCACATTCTGAATTTGTTGTAGTAAAATATATTTGAAGAAATTATGGGGGAAAGATTTTTAAATGTGACTTGGCATGCTGCTCCATCCTAAATTATAGGAAATACACCCACATGGACACACACATACATGAACATTAAAGCAATGATATGAATAAGTCTTTAATAGATTTATAGACCAAAATAAAAAATATTTAATAAATGATATTAAGGAATTCTATCTGTGGTTAGCTTGTGAGAGCCAATCATACTCTAGGTCACTGCATAACTTACAACAGAGATTTCTCCATTTTCCATGTTTACCTTGAAAGAAGAGTGTGTTAGGGTTTGCCAGAGAAACACAACAAATAGATATTATATACATATACTTACATATGCATATGTGTGCATATGTATATATATTATATACATAGAAATAGATATATCTATTTTTCTACATCTATATCTGTATATAGAGAGCATGGTTATAATAAGGTTATAAGCTATCAGCTTGCCTTATTATGGAGCCTGAGAAGACTCATAATCTCCAGCTTTTACCTGAAAAAGAAAAATTAATGGAATACTCTGAAGAACTGAAAGCTGGAGGAGGTAATGGTGTAGATTCCAGTCTGAATCTGAAGTTCTGAGGAACCAGAAGTGCCTACAGCAGAAGATGAAATGACTACCTCATGCAGAGAGTGAATTCAACCTTCCTCTGCATTTGTCTTCCATTTAAATTCTCAACAGATTGAATTATTCCTACTCACACTGGTCAGGGCAGACCTTCTTTACTCTACCAATTATGTTACCAGTATCTTCCAAAAATTCCCCCACAGACACATCCAGAAGTAATGTTTCCAAGCCATCTGGGCATCCTATAGCTCAGTCAAGTTGACATATAGTTAGCCATCCCAAGAAGTCACAAAGGTATTCTGGGAAGACAAAAATTTTTCCACTATGCTGAAAGATTTAGCATTATTCTGCACTGAGATAATTTTCCAGGCCCTCATGGGCAATTCTAGAATGTTTCTGAAATCTGGCTTCTTGTGGAGCCTATCCTTCCACTCTCCAAGTTGCATAGACCTAACAACACTAGTACTGAATCTAAGCACTGTGTCAGGAGGCTTCCAGAAACACTTCAATCATTTATTGTAGTGACTCACATTCTAATTTATTTCAGTACTGTATGCTGTAAAGATTATCTCCTTCATGGCATCTGAATAACGGACCAGTAGTGTGTATGAAAACTACTAATCTAAGAAAATGGTGAATATTGCTTAATTTCATGAACTAAAACATGCAGTAACAGAATGCCATTCTTTGTTTTTCATAAGTTCCCCCTGGATTGTCACTTTTACTTGAGTGAAAATGTAGCTAAATTGGGCTAGTGCTATCTGTGCATAAATGACTACACAGCGTCACCTGATCCCTTGTTCTATGTTTGAGTCACACACAAGGAAGATGATTGTAACAAGATGAAATTCACATTTCTCACACCCATCAAATTGTCCAGTTGTCAGAGTGGACTGAGATTGTATTCACAGAAAATGCCTTTGGGGTTGCTCCCTCTCTAAGCATTTTAATGGTCCTGTGATTTTTTTCCTAGACATTGTTTTTCTGTCAAAAGGGGCAAATGTTTGCTTCTTTTCATCCTTTCAGGACATTTGTCTTCTTTCATACATCTAAAAAAAAATGACATATGCATTGTGAGCCACATTCTTATAAACAAAACACAATCATAAAGTGGTCAGCATATTTTTACAATATAGCCATGAGGACAGTTGATATTTTTGGCACAGGAGTGCTTTAAAGGTTAGAAATAATTCTTAAAAACAAAAAAACAATAAACAAGTATAGAAAACTTTTAAATGTAGTTTCCAAAATTGTTCAAAGTTTAAACCTGGACAGGCAAAAGCTAGATGAATTCGGAGTGGAATTTATTGTATATGTGGAAAAAGAGAAGAAAAATCCTGTCACTAATAATCAGTACTGAGGCATTGCCTCATTTTATATAATTCATTTTCAGCACAATGTTACTGTCAGAAACAAAGCAGATGATACTGATGAGAATGCTAGACAAGTTCAAAGACTTTTTGTCTACCATGTTTTGACTTTGCTCAGTCAGAAAATGGAGTCCTCACTATTTAAAGTATAAATTAAAGGATGATTGTAAGATTATGTCGAAAGTCATAAAATTCAATTTTGGGGGGGTAAACAATAAGAAAAAAGCCTTACTTACATGAAAAATTAAATTAATATATTTAATTATATCTACACTTAGATATTTAATATACATATTATATGCACACATGTGCATATATATATATATAGAGAGAGAAAGAGACAAAGAGAGAGAGAGAGAGAGGGGAGGAAGAATGGTCTAAGGCCTGTAAATGTTAAGTTTTTTTGCTATTAAGACATATTACTTAAATATCAGCAAATCTGGATTTCCTTTAAAATTAGTCTTCTCATACCCATGTGAAATAAGAGCATATTAAGGAACTGGCAGAATTATCCAGATTTCACTTAAAATAAACCAATATTAAATAAAGCTTTCCTGTATAAGCAAGCTTTCTGCTATCAGTATGATTTCAAAAGAGGGGAAAAAAAGTAATGAATAAGTAAAACTACTTGAAAAAAAGGTTCTTAAATGATTTTTTCCCATTTCCAGTAAATTCACTTCAAACATTACTGAAGCCAACAAAGGTAACAGTGTAAACAGCAAACACAGTTACTTGAGGGCACAGCAGACTAACAGCTCATCATTCATAGCACTAAAAATTTTTGCACTCAAATCTATCTACCTTGTTACGATTTTCCTTCTGTTATTAATTCCCCCAGCATTTCCTTATGGCTTCCTACTTTCTATCCGTACCATTTATTTTTTGAAATTCTTTCCCACAGATCTGGAAAAAAAAAAAAAAAGTAATATCCCCCAGACTATGTGGCCCACTACGTTCTCATTTATCTACATTGTTATTCTCATTGATAATTGTAAATTAAGTAGAATAAGACTGGCTTAATTTGAAATAGCATCTTAAGGAAGGTTTCTACCAGGAATGTTGGGCACTGCTTTTTTGAAAAGGGCTTCTGTTTAGAATCAGCTCTACTTAGGACTGCCAGATAGGTCTTTGACATGCTTTGTCAGGATTTTAGCTGCAGCGACACTTTTCTGGGCGTAGTTGGAAGGAGGTCAACCTGTGACTTATGCCTTAATAAAATGTTCTTGTTATTAGCTTACCTTGGCCTTGTGTGTTCACTGCTGACTCAAAGGTACTTCTAATTAGAATTCTTAATTCTTGACTATTTCAGCACCTGGAGGTTGCATTGCAGGTGGTGGTCTAACTGAGCTAATCGATAGTAAACAAATGAGAATGAATTAGTTCACTTACTGTCGTGCTGATATTCTGCCTGGTATGGGAGATGTTTTTTTTTCCTTCTTTTATCTGGTCACCAAATTTTGTTAGGTTGTCATGTTCCCTAAGATAACAAATCCCGAAAATAGCTCTCCAGGCATGGTTGTATATTATTTCTAAGTGAAAACATCTTGTGGCACAAAAGGCAATTTGACCATCTCTGGGCATTCTAAGTGAGCTATAAGACAGGTCATCCCATCCACTGAGTTTGAAGGAGATGAATGTGGTCAAACACCATCCCTATAAATGCTTTAGTCCACTGACCTTGGTGTGGGAATGAAAAGCGATTTTACATCCAAATCAAAGTTAGTAGAGTTTCACGGCAGCGTCTTACGCTCACATCCTAGGCTTGTATTTTTTCCACTTTTTGTGCCCGACCCCATCAGCCTACAGAATTCATCACCACAGTCTAATTGCTCTTCCTTTTGTCCATATCTAAACACTTGCCCAAGCTTTTAGCAAGCTAACACGTGGATTCTAACATAGCCTGTCATTGGCCTGCTTCCTTTTGGCTTGTCTGTTGAGTATCTCTCCTGGATTTGCATAGTGTCTGCTCCTTTTATTCTGAAGCATTTTCTCTAAGTTTTAGGTACTTGCCCAATACTTCCTGGAGTGCCTCTGATATACGATGTTGCCCTACTGAAATTTGTATGGTCATTTCTGGTATGGTGCCCCACAATTACTAGTTCTTCAGTAAATGCTTGTTGAATGAATAAATGAACTAATGATGCTGTATGAAATCAACTGGACCATGTCCCAGCAGGATGGTGCACTTCTGGAACTGGTACTCAGTTAAAACCATGGGCGCTGTCTCTGACTGGCTCCCCAAGTTTTTTTTCAAATCACTTCTCTCATTCTCGGTGTGGTTATTCGTGAACTGTGATGACAGCAGACCAAGTCTTATAAGCTTTATTGGAAGGAGTAAATGAGGACAAGTTTGTCAAAGTGCCTGACTTAATAACTGAACAAGTGTGTGTGTGTGTTCATGTCTCTCTATGTAACAATTTAAATTATCCACACATATTCAATGAGATATGAGATGGTATCTACATTGGTTCTACATGATGTAATCAAAACACCTCCGCACATACATATATTTACAAATATCCTGAAATTAGAGAACACAACAGTTGTTCTGAACGGATAGGCAGATATTTATTTTTGTCTTTGTTTTCTTTTGTTCTCCCTTAGCAATACAGTAACAAATAAGCCCCTCTGGTATCTTTTCTGTCTTTTTGTGAAAAAGCAAAGATTTTCTCTTCTAAACTGATGGTTAGTACAGTGCATTACAAAACTAATCATAAATGAAGTGTCAGCCCTGCTCTTTCTGCTCTCAGTAACTGAGGAATGCATGGGTAATTACTGGTTTGCTCCATCTCCTATTCCTGGGAAGACCTTGTCCTCTCCTATTCCCAGCTCTCCCTCTCAGGGGATTGCCAGGGCTTCTTAGTCTGAAACAACTTTCTAAAGTACCTTCCCCTCTCACGTCTGATTCACTGCACCCTGGGCCTGTCATTTCTATCTGGTGTCTCCTCTTAGTCTCTTTGCCTCTTCCTCACTCGCTTATTTTATTTTATTTGTTTTTCTTAACACCTAACCATGGTCTTTGCAATAATATCTATGCAATTTTCAGAATGGACTCTGCGGGTGGCTTGTCCCGTCTTGTAACAGGGTGGCAATAGTCAGCTGTGCTCATCTAGTCCCAAATCCATCTTTAGTAGCTCCATACTAGAATCTTTTTTTTGTTTTGAGACAGAGTCTTACTTTGTCACCCTCGGTGCCATGCTGTGATGTCACAGCTCACAGCAACCTCAAACTCTTAGGCTTAAGTGATTCTCTGGCCTCAGCCTCCCAAGTAACTGGGACTACAGGTGCCCACCCAACACCCAACTATTTTTGGTTGTAGTTGTCACTGTTGTTTGGCAGGCCTGGGCTGGATTCGAACCTTTAGGCTCTGGTGAGCGACAAGCGGTACTGAGCCACAGGTGCCCAGCCTCCATGTTTGAGTCTTGATATTTATAGAATCTTGGTTAAAGGAATATCAGAAAATTTGAGAACATTATAAATCAGGACTTGCTATTAATTCCCCAACAGGGTACTTCCCATTATTCCATAAGGCCATTCATGTTTAGTGCTTTAAGTAAAATGTATAAAGAAATACATAGCACATGTATAATATTAAATAATTTTTGGTAAAATACATAAATATATTTCAACTTGGCTATTTTCTAAGCAACCATTTTAAAAAGATAGTTTGGTGTTTTAACTTAGAAAGAATCAAATAAGTATTTTCTTAGAAGTATAGTAAGAGAAGTGAGTGGATAAACTCTCATGAATTTACCAATGTTGACTTGCATAAAAATAATTTCTATAATTATGCCAAATTACCCATTGAGGGAAAAATACTGTAAACATCCTTTGGGGAGCACAGTCCAAACTCTGTGCCACCAGGCACTTATATTTCTTAGAATATAACCTGTTGTAACCCAGCCCTCCTTCCCCCGCCCTCCCCAGTTCCCCCCCCCCGCACCAGCCCCATTACCGCCCCCCCCCGTCACCCCCCCCAGTCCACACCAGGAAACAAGCAAGGCCATCCACCCCCCCCCCGGGGG
>CAUYQV010089675.1:0-35392 GCA_963574575.1 Galagoides demidoff
CTGTGGTCCCAGCTACTTGGGAGGCAGAGGCAGGAGACTAGCTTGAGCCCAGGAGTTGGAGGTTGCTATGAGCTGTGATGCCATGGCACTCTACCCAGGGGGATAGCTTGAGGCTCCGTCTCAAAAAAAAAAAAAAAAAAAGAAAAGAAAGTCTTCCTGTCACCTCCCCTGGAGAAATAATAACACCAGTTGGTAGTCACACCTCTAACTTAGTCCCTCGATCCTTTTCTACAGAGTACGTCATTTTAGTCTATTTCCATGAAGATGCATGATTAGTTCTGAGTGGGCTGCAAAGGGGAAATTCCTTCTCTGAGAAGTAGATATTCTAGGACAAGGATGAGCAGCTGCTGCTTACTGAGAGACCAGCAAGCAGCGAGTAACCCTTCCAGACCTGTTTTATGGTTATGAGAAAACCTTTCGATTCCTCGAAGTGCTTTACCATTACCCATCTTCCAAGTGACAGGTTGTATTAACATTATGGCTTCAAGGTAAGTGAGCCTATGTAAATAATAACCACCAAGAATGCTTGGTTTAATAAGTAAGGCTCTTTCAATCACTCTCCTGGATGAATTCTTACTCTAAACTCTGTACCACTTTCTGGATGGAAAAAAAATTAACACACACATTTCAAAATCAAGAGATTCTGTACCTGGGGTCCTCTGAAAATACAGTGTAGATTACAGCAGGTTTTTTTTTTTTTTTAATGATATGTTTGAGGAATGGATATGCAAAAGTTGGAGGACACAGATTGGCCTGGAGCCCAGATGAGCCGACTATGAGCTGAGTCTAATTGCTGGCTTGTTTTTATGAATAAAGTTTTACTGGGACACAGCTGCACTTGTTTTTCATTTATATATTGCCTGTGGCTGCTTTTGGACTAACATAATAGCAAAGTTGAGTAGTTGCAACAGAGGTCATGTAGCCTATGAGCCTAAAATATCCATTCTCTGGTCCTTTACAAAAAAAGGTTGCTGACCCCTGTGATGGAAACTTGCACAATTAAAGTGGCCATGAATCTTTTTTTTTTCCTTTCAGTTTTAGACCAGTAGTGTATGTTCAAGTGGTCAGAACATCTCACATAAGAATGAGAGGGTCCATGGGGAGCCTGTATCTTCACTGCTCATTTAATGACTGCAGAGCAGTTCTCCCTCCTGTCTTACTTGTACTTCTCAAGAATAACTTCAGAATATACAGGGATGTATCATCCTGAGATAAAAGGGACTGCTGGGACAGACCCTCCCAGAACAGGAGGTCCTGTCATGCTCCACCCATTGACTCATGCTGCTCTCAGTGTAGAAAACCTGCGTCCCTCAGGAGCAGAGTGAGTGGGGTGTCCATTCCTTCTGGACATCTGTCCTGAGCTATGGGGGACCAACAAGAGATGAATCCTCTAGGCATTTGCTATCCTTTGAAGTAACAAGCCCACTCCATGTAACTTGTATGTGTGGGGTGTCCTCTCTTGCTGGACTCAGACAAATTGGTCACTAGAGTGCAGTAAACCTACTCCACAGCTATTATCTTGCAAATAGAGTGTGCTTCTGACAAGAGAGAAGATACGTAAAAACCTAAGCATGATTAGTTCAACTAAGCATGAACTAATCAATCTCGATAAAATCAACTCAAGATAACACTATTTGAAGGAGGTCAGCTGCAGATGCAGAGAAAAATTAAAGGCTTCTAGCAAAAGATGATGGTAGCTAGAAGTCCAGTAATGGAGGAGATGGAGCGAAGTTAGAACTCATTAAAATTATAATGAAATAACATTTCTTTCAGAAAATGTATCTAGCTCGACGGGAGTGAATCGCGTACATTGTAAAAGCTCTTGACTCTAAAAGATAGCACACATATCACTCTGATGCTAGGACTTCTGTTAATATATTGAAAGGAATGAGAGAAAAGAATAGCATTGCAACTCAATGAATAGCTCAGGCTCCAGGGCTCCAGTGCGTCTGTAAGGCACTGGAGTCACTTGAGTGATAAATGGTGATTAACTGAGCTCTCTTGGTTTACCTGCAAGGGGAATCTACTGTGTCATCATCTTGGGATGAACACACTGAAATAGGGGCTCGTTTTTCCTTTCCTAGTTATCGTAAACAAAATGGCCAGCAGGCAGTCATATATCAGCAGTGGCTGTCTGCAAGCAGGGACTCTGGTCTGTGTGTGTCCTGGAGATAGTGTTGCAGTTAGGTATTTCATCCAGGTGATATTTTATGGTTCTCCTCATTGTCAACTGTCACCACTATAACATTCTCTCTTGGATAAGATCAGCATTTCTAATTCAAAAGGTTGATTCTGACTCACCCCTAACCACCGTAATAAAAGCAACAGAGATGGGGGGAGGGAGACAAAGTGAAATTTAAACAGCTACGGTGCAAGGGGAGAAGGCAGGCCTGATGACCCCAATGACGGCATCAAAGCCTCTGCAGGGGAGAGTAATCTGGACACCTGAGCAGAATCATGAAAAGGAAAGTTCCTCCCCTGCACCCTGATGAGATTAGTAAAGGTGACCCAAACCAGACACTGGAAAACGTGTCAGAGGGAGCTGACTCATACCTTTTGAAAAGAGTTCACCATACCAGCATTGGGCTGTTTTGATAGAATAGTCAGAGAACACATCTCTCAATTTTAATTTACTTGAATCCAGGATCCCTACCAGATTGTAAAGTGATCATGTTTTTTGCCAAGTTTGTGGAATAACGTGAGGCCATCATTCCCTTATGATGTGACCAGTACCGACAGCCCTCTGAGAGCCTACCACAGCCTCAGATCCACAGACCATCCATGGGCTTTATAACAAAGCCACACACAATATGAACAAGCATTTGTATTGTGGTAAAGAGTTCTGACATTCTTCGTTATTGATATGTTATAATTTTATTCATTAATATAAAGATAGTCAATGATGTCACGCAAAAGACTAACAAATAGAATTCTAGAGAAATAGTTACCTGTGTATGTGTGCCCATGTATGTGGTTGTGTGTCTGTGGGTGCATGTGTATACATGTGTGTGTGAATAAGACCTTACAACTTAACATAACAAAAAGCTAGTTCCTCTGACCCTCTCCTTTCTTTTGGTAAAGTGATGATGGCTCGGGAGAATCTGGGCCTCTCAATGTCCATCAAAAGACATATATAGTTCAGCTCTAGCCCTTAAATAGTCCAGGGAAGTCAGTGGAATCCCAAGTCTTGTCTTCACTTCTACGGAAGGCTTTTCAGCATTATGAACCTACTGCAGACCTGAGGCAGCACTGATGTGGCGTCCTGGATGATCAGGATGACGCGGAGTTAATGTGAGCTCTAGAAAGTCAGGAGGATGTGGAGTCGATGTGAGCTCTAGCAACTGGAACTGATATTTGGGAACATTCATCCAGGAATGATCCAAAGACAAGACCAATCTCTCAGGCCTGGCCCTGTACAAAGCTGAATGAAATATACTTTATCTGGAGAAGAGATGTTTCTCTGAAGATGCCCAGCTTTCCCTAGATGGTGTGCACAGATAACACTCTATACACGTGCCCTTCCAGAGCCATCTTTGATTAACCAGATTTATTTCTTCAGTATCTACCCAACCATAAAATTGATTTTTTATGTTGATTCACTTCTATGTTACTTTTTAATGGAACAATTCTTTCCTCCAGTCATACCTGGAGCATTGTGAGGCAGAAAATATAATTTTTATTTTGCATTTCTTCCTCCACATAGAGAGGTCAGTAAATTCAGCTGAGCACCTGGTGCCATGGCGAAAGCACCTTTGCATTCTTCTGCAAGCAAGACTCCAGTGCAAGGTGCGACATCTCTGTCCACAGTGCATTGACTGCTTTTCAGTTTTTCCTGTGGTTTTGTTATGAGACAGAGCTTTTGAAAATGTAGAACATTCCCACCTTTATGGGGGCCACAGCTACTTATTCATTTCATATAGTCTAATGAACAGTCTTCAGGAAAAATGCCAGCAGGCCTATGTGGCCTGAGGAGAACTTGCCCTGTGAACCTGAAGGTGCAAGGCATCACCAAGGCCTTCAACTCACCTTGCTTCTTTATTTGGACTAGATTCAAACTGAAGTCCTAGGGGTGAACAATGATCCATGGCCATTACCAGATAATGGAACCATTTGCTTCCCGTTAAACATGACTTTAACCATTGAAATAGTCCAGATTTCTAGCTCTCAGAGCCTTCTCCTTTGTTCTTTAATGCAGTGACTACTGGTCAGCAAAGGGCTCCGGCTCTGCCTCTTGGGAGGCCATCCCCTCACTGTAGTCTTTTAGGACTGTACCACAATCACCACCCGTTTTAATTTGCACCAGACTTGCCGAATTCATGATTTTTACACATAGTTGTGCCCCCCAAATACCTTTATTTCTTAAATCCATGTTGCATAAATAGAACCAAGTCATAGAAATTCTGTAAAGGAGTGTCTACTGATCCTATCCACTGTAGAGGGCACTCTGGGAGCTACACCAGGAGCTGGATAAATGCATCTGGCATTGTTTAGCCCTCAAGAGTGAAGACGACACTTTGATGTAGTGGAAAGAGTGATGCATCGGAATCCGAAGGCTTGGATATAAGTTCTACTTGTTCACTTAGGACAGGTCCCTGGGGCAAGCCACAAATTCTCTACACATAGTTTCCTCATCTGTTAGACAGGGATATATCACCAGGCTTATGGGGCGATGACAGAGATTAAATAAAGAGATATTTGTAATAGCAATTTTAAAAATATGGATCACTGAAAAAATCAGTTATTACAAAATAGATGGGGACAAAAGAAAATGAGAAACAAGCACATGGTTTCCTAAATTAAGATATAGAAAAAGCCCTAAGGAACATTTCTATCTAATGTTTCCAAGTAAATGTCCCCAGTCAGTCCTTGATAAATTGCCCAAGTAACTGGAGGCAGAGGATTCATTACTTGCTCTTCAGGACAGAAAATGCTACCTGGGTGGAAAAAATCAAACTCAGGGTCTCTTGCCACACTCTCCCAACACACTTCTGACACCAAATGTGTGCAGGGTGTTCCCCCACACATCAAGCAATAAAGCAATCTGTAGTGGATACCAGTTGGGTGTCCTCTGGCCAGTTTAATTCTAACACTGTCTACATGGAGATAGTGTCAGATCCCACAGATTGAGGGCTAGACCAGACACTGACTTCCACCACCAAACACAAGCCCCAGGTTGTTTTACCTGGGTTTGTAATGGGCTAGGTATAAATCAACCCAGGACTCTCTCCGTGGGTTAAACTAATTTGCTAGAATGGCTCGCAGAGCTAGGGAAAACACTCACATTTACCACTTGATTATAAAGGGGGTTACAAAGGATACAGATGAAGAGATATATAGGGAAGGTCATATGAGAAGAGGTGGGGAACACCCATGCCTCTCCAGGTGTACCACTGTCCAGGAATTTCCATGTCTACAGCTCTTTGGATGCTCTTCAAACACTGTCCTTTTGATGTTTTAAGGAGACTTTATTACATAGTCATGATTGATTGAACCATTGGTCATTGATGATCAAGTTAACTTGAGGGTGGAGCTAAATGTCTCAATTCTCTAATCCTGTCTCCCCCTTATGGGGACCATTCTCTGACCTACAGCTCCTAAGGGCTGCCAGACATTAGTCAACTTACTAGCATACATAAAGAAGCATCAGTTTTAAAATTCCAAGGAATTTAAGATTTCTATGCCAGGAAACAGGACAAAGATTAAATATATATCTCGTGATATCACACTACCTCATTTGAGAGAGGCCAAACCAAAAGTAGACCAAAAAAAAAAAAAAAGCATGGTTATATAAGTGCTATGGACAGAATGTTTGTCTTTCCTCTGGCTCTTCATATGTTGAAGGCCTAATCCCAGATGTGATGGTATTTAAAGCTAAAGTCTTTGAGAGGTAATTAGGTTATGGAGGTGGTACTCTCATAAGTGGGATTTGTATCCTTAATAGAAAAGAGATTGGAGAGATGATCTTTCTCTCTGTCGGGTGAGGATACAGCAAGAGGCTGCCTTCTGTCAATCAGAAAGTGGGCCCTCACCAGAAATCAAACTGGCCATCACCCTGATCTCTGACTTCCCAGTCTCCAGAACTGTGAGAAGTAAGTGTTTGCTGTAATAAGCCACCCAGTCTCTGGAATTCTGTCATAGCAGCCTCAGCTCCCTAAAACAATAAGGCATATTTAGGAAGATGAAGTTGAGGAAGCAAGGAAGAATGAGAGATGTTTAGCAGATTGAAACTGTTGGAATAAAAATGAAATTCAGAACCTGGCATGGGGGCTTATGCCTGTTATACCATCTAAGTAGATGGTATCACTTGGGGCCAGAAGTTCAGGACCAGCCTGGGCAATATAATGAGACTCCAACCCTAAGAAAAAGATTTTTTTTTTTGATTAGTCAGCAGTGGTGGCACATGCCTGTAGTCTGAGCTACTCTGAAGTCTGAGGCTGGAGGATGCTGGAGCCCAGGATTTCTAGACCAGCCTGGGTGACACAGGGAGATCCCATCTCAAAAGTAGAAAGAAAAAAAAAAAGAAAAAGGAAAGTAAAAGATAAAATTCAGCCTCTAGAAGGAAAAATAGAAAACAATTGATATAAAATTTTCTTAGACTATTATTAGCCAGTTTGTCTGCTTTCTAAAACTTCACCAATTTTGCTAAGACAGAGACATCTGAATGTTAAGCTAGACTCCCGGGGCTCAACATATACCAAGGCAAAGAAGAAATTTAGAGAATGTTTTCTCTATTGCCCAAAGGGATTTCCTCACACCCCCAAGCACATGTTTCCTAAAAGATGGCACAATTACATTTATAGGATAGAGAAACTATAGGCTCAAAATAAATATAAATACATTATTTTATTTCCCCAACATGCCCTGCTGACTCCCCTTGCTTTCTGCTACATCAATCCATCTTCCAGAAAGAGAAGAGTTAATGCTGTTTAGAGGGGTGATGGTTTGTGATGCCCTTATCCCCCACCCTGGCCAGAGGCTCAGAGGCCTTCAGGGAAGATGTCATTCAAGCAATGCTACAGCATCCATGTTTCAGCAATTAACAGTTGTGTCCTTGACTATCATATCCATGCCGGGTGATACCTGTGAGTCCCTTCAGGCAATGATTAGGGTCAGAAGAAAGTGAAACTTCTAAGAAAGAGGTAATAAGGATTCAGGCAAGGAATCAGACTGAGTGTGAGTAAATGTATCTACCACGGCTCATCTGAAAGAGTGCGATGAGCAGCTCCCCAAATCCTCAAACATGGGTGCGTTGCTTGCCATTCTGCTTTGTACTGAGTTCAAGAAACTTTCTGTAGGCAAATACCTTCAGGCAAACATCTTGGAATGCTAGGGACAAGCACAGACATGTTCGACAGCATGATACATTTCTGATTCAATTGCCAAAGGATGACTGCTGATGGGACATACTGTCCCTGCTCACCAGACCACCACATCTGTGTGTACCCAGGAACGCACAGAAATGAAGGCTTGGGGCATGTAAGACCTGCCTGCTCACGGCACACAGGCCTCATCTCCACCCTGTGAAGGGCAGAGGGGGTGCCACCGAGAGGCACAGTACACAAGTAGTGTTAACTATGGAGGGCACAGTTCTTGGGAGAGTAGTGAAAATAGTTTTTGATTTTATTTGTCCTTGTTAATTATTTTTCCCAGTAGATACTTATTAGCTGTAGTATGTAATAGAGTACTTACAAATTCAGAGACTTTGTGCAGGATCAAGCCCTCAGAGAAGCTGTATTTTATTTTTTAAAGAGGTGGTACTACAGAGTATTTTTTGGTATGAAGTCATTTCCAGCATTTAAAAATCAAAGATCTCTCATGAACAGCTAGGTTCTTTTGGGGAAAAAATGGTAATATTCAGAAACAATGGGATCACATTTCTGTAGAAAAGGCAGCCGGAGTTGATGAGGAGAGAAGAGTGCAAGTTCCCTAATTCACGGCAGCTCCTACCATTCTCTATGGCCATCAGATGCCAAGGCTGGGTGTGGGTTGCTGTTTATCATCGAGTTTTCTCTGCTCTATTTTTCATATTTGGGGGGTGCTAGGATAAAGAGGGGAGAGACATGCTTTTGTCACTGCATGATTAGCCACCTCTCTGAAAGACTGGAAAGGCCAGTCTTGAATCTTAGGATTCAAGAAAAATAAGGGAAACACATTTTTTCTTATACCCTATTCTATTGTAATCATTTATATTATCTGTTCCTTGCAGGCTTTTCTGTCTGTTGGTTTTGTTTTGTTTTTAATCCCTCAGTTGGTGGGAAAAAAAAAATCATAGGCTTTTGAGTAAGAGACAAACCTGGCCATGAAGCTTAACTCCATCACTTCCGGTGTGTTCTTGACTATATTATTTAGACTCTCTGGGCCTCAATTTTCTCATCTTCAATGTTGAAAAATACTATCTACCATGAAATCTTGTCATGGGAATAAAACAATGTATGCAGGCATCTAGCACATCTGAGAAGAGGTTCAAGGGAATTTTAGTTCCCTTACCCTTTGAAGAGTTGGGATGAATTAAGCAAACTTGATCATAAAATCATATGCACATCTAAAGTGCTTGCCAAAATGTAATGACCCAACGGCTGCTTCAGAGAGATGGCTCGGCTCAAGGTTTTAATGCACTTTTCATGAACTGAGACTGAACAACAAAATCTATCACTGTTAGGCAGCCTTATAAATAGAAGAACAAAATTTAAATAAGATGCTTTCTGAACTCTTAGCTAGAGTGTACTAGCTACCTTCACCTTGATTCAGAAGAACGCCACTAGGAAATATACATACTTAACCAACAAATAATAGGATTAATAGATGCCGGCAAAGATAATGATAATAATATGCTTTATTGGAAGCTGTTATGACAGCAGCCTATTCCATTCAGAAAGGTACGTATAAATTATATGCAAACACACTTTCAGTTCTCTGAGTTCATATATCTGCCTGGCTATAACCATCGAGAAAAAATTTAATGCGGACCACTGCTCTGACACGACCATTTAATTTTGAATAGAAACTGATAGTGAAAAAAATTATTTTAGTTATATAATGGACTGTCAAATAAATTTAAAATGTTCATTGCAATCTAAGAGCTAGAAAAACAAAATTGCTACTTTACCATGCTGAGGTTTAAGTGGGCCTATAAATCATGGCCCTCTCCACTCTGCATTCCAAGCCAAACGGGAAACAGCCACAGATGAGAGGACCGGCAAACTTCACTGGTTGTGGAGATGGATGGGAAAGTGGGTCTGGGACAAAATTTCAACTGGCCACAGATCATTCTTTCTACTCTTGTTTCTCTCCCTCCATATTGCTTCCCGCGGAGATGCAACAGGCCAGGGAATGCTCAGCCCAGAGAGAAGAATTCCTTTGGACAGGATAAAGGGATGGAAAGGGGTCGCTCCAGATACATGAAGATCCAATCCCATCAACTACATAAGGGACTGGAGAAAAGTTCTGAGAAGTGTCCTTCCAGTCATTTCTTTGCTGGGGACAGCAGTGGCCTCATTGGGTAGCATAGATGGGGAGGTCATGCCTTCTCTAATTAACCAAAAGCCCCATTTAAACCCTTGCCAAACAATCTTACTGCTACAGATTAATTTAAGAAGACTTTAACCAACAGGCATCTAAGGAGGATTTGTTACCTGGAGGCTGGCATACATTTGGGACTCTTGAAATGTTCATTTTATGGTCATGTGACGCACAGTAGCTGCCTCCGACCGAGCAGTTTGTAACTACTACTGTTTCTGCTGATCGCTGAAAGTCTTGGCAACATACAGCTGATGTTTTAGGTTTTTGGACGTTGGGATGTGAGAAAAAACATCAGAGAGAGGAATGTTAAATTTAACTTGTAAACAAATGAAATTACAATCCTGATTGAGAAGATTTCAGTAGGCCCGTGGGACTTACTTTGCATCATGAACTTCAGCCTCCTTCCTGAAGGGCCCGGAGATCCGTTTGCTGTCATTTATATCACTGCACCAGCAAAGACGCTTTAGTGCAGCCCAACCGTGCTGTCAACTCCAAATCTCTAGGGATGCATATAATCACCATATTTACTGTGATGGCCCAAGCAATAATGACAACTACCACCGCCTCTAATGAAACTAAAGTGCACGCGTCATGTTGGAGGTACTACTTGTGCAGGCAGAGTGGCCTGTCAGCCGTCTCTGGCCAGGCAGTACATACAACCTGCAATTTAGTTAACAAACTGAGCATCATGAAAATCAGTTTTCTTAACAGGCTGCCTTGATTCACTTGGGTTTTGTCGCCTGTTTTACATATCATAAGTCTCTAGTAAAGTCGCACTGGTGGGAGGAGGTCCCGGTGGAGTTGAAAAGACAAGAGGCGGGAACAAAGAGTTTGCTGAGTTCTCAAGTGGAATCTGTACCAGAAATAGAAAATCCAGCGAAACTATTTCTTGGCACCAATAATTCTATTGTTGCCAAAAAGGCACATTTCAAACTCTAACCTGCTATCCCAGACCCACCACTATCATGTCTCAAGGTCTATTTTCAGTTTTCTCATCAAACTGTCGACCTTCTGCCCCATCTAGATTTGCAGATTAGATTTATTTACCAGGTATATATCAAGTACATTGTAAGTATAAGATGTTGTGTTGGGCATTAATACTAAAATGAACAAACCATTTTTTTTTTTTGAGATGGAGCCTCAAGCTATCCCCCTGGGTAGAGTGCCATGGCATCACAGCTCACAGCAACCTCCAACTCCTGGGCTCAAGCGAGTCTCCTGCCTCCACCTCCCAAGTAGCTGGGACCACAGGCGCCGGCCACAACGCCCAGCCATCTCTTGGTTGCAGCCATCATTGTTGTTTGGCGGGCCCGGGCTGGGGATTCGAACCTGCCACCTTAGGTGTATGTGGCTGGCGCCTTAGCCGATTGAGCCACAGGCGCTGAGCCGAACAAACCATTTTAAACTTGCAAATATTCTTTGTCTGGAAGCTCAGTTCCAGGAATGGAATGGACTGGCAGAAACCATCAAGAAGGTTGGAAATTGAGCTAAATTCCAAGGACCCATTTTAAACAACAGAATAGAGGAGGCCCAACATACTATAAAGGCCTCCAGGGAAAAAATATAATAAGCACAATAAAAAGTAGGGAAGGAGTCGATGCTATGATGTGCTTCCTAGATTCTCACAAGTCCCCCAACCTTTTTGAGACTGAAGCTCTCCTTCCCTCAGCTCCTAGGACTATTGGAGTTGGCTGCTCTCTGCTGAGTTCTTCTCTGGAAATTGCCCCTGGCTAAAGAGAGTCGTCTCATTCAAGGTTGATGCTTGTGGGGTGGCAGATATCCAAAGACTGGCCATTGCCTCCATTCAGACATCTTTGAGAAGCTTTCCCAACTTCAGAGGTTCCTCAAGGGATCAACTGAGACATTGGTCAGGACTTTGATAGAGTTCACCTTCTTGCTCTGTCTATCCTGCTTCATTCTCCCACTCTCACTGGTCCTCATCTAGACAGCACTGCCAATAAATATACTTCCTGCATGTACATTTCCATCAGAGTCTGCTTCCCAGGAAACCTACACTGCATTGTTACCACTGTGTGTTATTTAATGTATATAATATTTTGCATGGAAAATATATTTCATTATCCTTGTGCTTGGACATAAAAATTAACTCATGTAAAAAAAAAAGTAGGGAAGGAAAATTGCCTTTAGTTAGAATGATGAAAGAAGACTTAATAGCAGAAATGAGATGTAAAATTAACCCTGAAAATGGACTGAATGTGGATGGATACAGGGGAGATGGTCCAATCTGCATGCTATAATGTCAATAAAACCATACAAATGCAAGGTACCTAAACTTGGATTTGGAACCTAGGTAACCTGGATTTAAGCCTGGACCGTTTTAAATCCGAGTCAAAGCCAGGCACAGTGCTTACGCGTGTAATCCCAGCACTCTGGGAGGCTGAGGCAGGTGGATCTCCTAAGCTCAGGTGTTTGAGACTATATTGAGCAAGAGCAAGACTCCATCTCTGCTAAAAATAGAAAAACTAGCTGGGCATTGTTTTGTAGTGCCAGCTACTCAGGAGGCTGAGGCAAGATGATGGCTCAAGCCTAAGGGTTTGAAGTTGCTGTGAGCTATGATGCCATAGGACTCTACCCAGGATGAGAGGCTGAAACTCTGCCTCAAAAAAAATATATATATATATTTATACACACACACACACACACACACACACACACACACACATCCAAATCAAGTAGCACAGAAGAAATCATTTGGCCTTATTTTTAAAATGGTAATAAAACAGCTTATCCTATTTGTTCATAGAGTAGTTATAAGGATCAAATGATAAAATGCATGTTAAAATGCCTGGTAAATTGTAATGCACAACACACATACCAGGAGATCATTAGGTGCTCTCCAGTAATTGTGGACTTGATTTTAAATGTACATAACTATTCCTTCCTCTAGCTTTTCCTTTGATAATTTTTAAAAGGCTGTTTTCACCCTCTTTAAAACCTTCAATAGAAGCAGGAAATGCTTCGTTTCATACTTATCTATTTCTTTTATCAGAGAAAATCAAAGTGCTCCTTAGATATCATCTCATTAATCTCCTGGAGGGGGGTAAGTAAAGGGACACACATTTTGCACAGTTGTATATGAGTCTCAGTTTTACAAATCAATGGAAAAGCCAAAGATAAACTTTCCTAAGTCACATAGTAAATCAAAGGCACGGCTAGAAATAGACCCAGCTATATTCTTAGCCAGTTCTCTGCTCTCTGTATTATATGCATCCCCCAAACCTTCTCCTCCCAGGACACTTCCAAGTACAAATATGGCTTTCCAGTTCTGAAATAGGTAATTTTTTTATTTAATCTTTTTTAGCCTCTGTTTCTTTACCTAAACAACCTAACAACAAAAAAATGCTTGCCCAACAGAATTTTCATAGTGATAAAAAAAGAATAGTATATATGTAATATTTATGAAAGAAACTTAGTCAAGTATCCATTCCATACCAGATGAAAAAATAAAGGCTAGTTTCTTTTGTTTCAAATGGGGACAATTTGGTTTATCTCAAGAATGATTGTCCAAAAATATAGAAAGTTGGGCATCATTTGGCTAAATACTTAGATTGATTATTATTAATGACTCTCAGAATTAATTATTCTATCAAGTGATAGACATTTATTAGGTATATATTAAGTGTAAAGAATTGTGCCAGAACCTAAAGATATATGGATGGATAGGTCACAATTCAGGTATTCAACAATTTTACAACTGAGTAGATAAGACTTGGAAAAAAAGTAGCTGTTAAAAAATGAAAAGCAGTAAAAGCAACAGTGGAAACAAACCAAATTCAACAGGATTTCGGTAGAAATAGTGTTCTGCTAGGGAGAGCAGGGAAAGCTTCATGGAGGAGATGACTCAGAGACTAGGTTATGAAGGACATTTGGGTTTCTAACAAATGGGGGGATGTTTGGGAAACAGCATCTAAGAACGGCAATAACAATGATTAAAAGGAACATGACGTCTGATCATTGGATGAGTTTGGCCAGAGTACAGTATCTTACACTGGACAGAAATGAGTTGGGCTAGATAAAAAAAGGTAGGTTGAGGCCAAATTATAGATTAAGGAATATAAACTCCGGCTAGTTGGTATTGGAAAGCCAGTGAGCAAAATGACAAGAAATATATTTTACATATACTTGAACATGTTCTGAGCAGATGGGGAAGAGGCAAAGGAGAGGAAATATAACAGATAAAATAGAGATGAGGTAACAGATGGCAGGAAATCCCAGAAGAGACCAAAAGGCACCTTGCCAAGGGCCCAGGTAGACTCAATTGGAAGGGTAGAAGCAAATTTTTCCTCTGAGACAGAAGGGAAGGAGGAATATGGTAGCAGCTGCACCTGAGATGCAATGATAGCACCATAATTTGATATATGTTTTTTAAAAAGCCTATTAGATCATTTCTTAGAGACATCATCAATGGGATTTATTGATTTGGGATTGAACCAGGGCCTTCACAGTCCCTACCAAATCTATGAGAGGAGGTGTACCAATATGGTCTTCATTTTCAAAATGGGCAAGGATAGAAGTTTACATTATTAAAAGACCAACAAACTATTTTATAAGACAGATCATAAAATTGCAGGTGAAATTAGCTAAGCAAAGTATTTTGTTCCACTGATAGAGTCTTCTACTCAAAGGGTACATATTTCTGTTACAAAATGACGTATACCCAGCTTTTGATCTATACATTTCTTACCTACCTTACCTTTATGAGCATTTGGCTTTGTGACCTCTGTGTTTTAGAAATGAGGAAGAGATGGGGCAAACGAGTACAGCTTTGTAAAGAATAGTCATATCACACTAATCCCATCTTCTTGAGAATATATTTTTCAAATAGGAGGATCAGGAGAATGGTGTGATAGGAGTATAAAAAACACAAGAATACATAAGACAGGGTTTTAGTGATACCACCCACTAGAGAGATGAGCAGAGCTTCCAGGACTGTGTCTTCAACAGCCTATCTGTCAGTATTTGGTCAGTGACATGGATGAAGAAAAAGAGGTATGGTCCCAAGTTCACCAATACCAAATACATGGAGGTAGTACCTTGAATGTCAGAATACAAAAGCTATGGTGAGACTGGGAAAATGGAATAAAACTCAGTGAAAGTTGATAAGAATAAATGTAGTTTCTTTTAGATAAAAGATGCAATTTTATAAGTGTCTGATCCAGTCAAAATGGAATTCAGGGAGATGATCTAGAGGTGATCAGGAGTTCAACAGGACTTAGACATAGGACAGGAGCTCTCTAAAAACCTTGATGTAAACTCTTGATGGATTAATAGAAGAGTGTTGAGAGACAGGAATGGTTTCTCTCTGCTCTGCAGGAGCCAGGCCAAGAGCAAATCATCTTGCTTTGTAATAAATATCCTGCCTTAATAAAGTCATCAATCAGCTTTAATTTGTCCACAGTAGCATGATGAGAATGGTGAAACTTTTGCAAATACTTTTATGTCAGCTGATGAATCATTACAGAAACTAGAAAAGCAAAGACTTTGACAATGTGATAGCTGTCATCAAGAAGAGCTGTTCTATAAAGAAAGGAACACATATTAACCATTGTTTTTGAGTATAGATTACCAAGGAGTGGGAAGGATGTATAAAGAGACATATTTTGAATAAGAATAGACTTTCCCCCCTATTTTTCTCTATAACATTCCTACAATAAAACAGACTATCTTATAAAACCATGGAACATCTGGAAGAACTCAAGCTGTGGCGGAAAATGCATCTGTCTGGACTGCTGTGGAAGGAATTCCTTCATTGAAGGGAGGTTTAACCAGATGACTTCTAACATCTTATCCACCTGGGAAAACCAAGTACAACCATGGAGATAACTGGGGTTGCTCATTGGCAGGTTGAATTACTGTGCCAATTCTTTCTTACCCTGTATGTCACTTAACTTTTCAATTTTCTCCCAGGCTGAGAAGATCAAATGTTCCCACATTACAATGATGGCTTATCAATATGACCTGTGTTGAATAATGTCAATGTGATATGAAGCACAGACTTTAAACATACTCCCATTATTTGATTGCCTGTTTGTGCTGGAAACATGCACCATGAAAGAATAAGCTCTGGATAGCCACTGCTTCTTTATCTTGAGCTTCAGAAAAAATATACATGGAGCATACCTGAACCTCATCTCAGCCCAGAGCCAGTGCTAGCTGACCTGCAACCCAAAGGAGAGCCAACATGCTGAGCTCAACTGAGATAATCCAGACCTCAGCCACCTCGCAGGCCTATAAACATGGGAACAAACATTTGCTATGGTAAGCTGCTGAATGCTGGTATAGTTTGTTACCCAGCCTTACTAGACCATGACTGACGAATACACAAAAGACTTAAACATTTTTTTTCTGCTTGGTAATAACCTTCTGAAGCTGTAACATGAATGCAACAAATGGCCATATAACAACTTTTTGCCTACATATCTGTTAAAGAAGGAAATGTTAAATTACATCCTTTCTTTGTTGTCTAATTTAAGGCTTTGAACTTGAAAAATGTGGGTGTTACAATTCATACTAAATATCCACTGATGATGTAGAAAGATACTTAAATGCTTGCCAGCACACCTTAGTCACTGGTAGAACCACTTCTTTTACCTTAAAGCCAATGGTAGCATCTTCTTGAAATGTTATGGACATGGAAATGTCCTTTCCACTTGAGACCTCAGCCTCTTTATTGTTAGTAAATTCTCAGTCAGAATTATTCCTGTTTCCTGTGCATCAGGATAATGTAGTCTGCACTCTGCCTTACTTAAGAATAAATGAACCTTATCAGGTAGAACAAAAGTCACTGAAAAGCTTCCCATGTTTGAACTTAAGCCATGATGGAGCCTTTGGAGAATGTATATTTTTTCAGGAAATTCAATTCCCTGGCAAGGGTAAAAATTTATTTTCTTTTTAGAGCTTAAAACTATAGAGACACTTTGGGTATCACATAAAGGACTTTGCAGTGACCCTATTGGTAGGTCCCTATTACCCTATTGGTAATCAACATAAAAAGAGAAAGACAAAATATTTAGGACTTAAGTAAAATGAATGGTAGCTTCAAGATGGGTTTGCACAGTGGAGTTTAAAAGTGTTTCTTTGTAGTGAGCAAGTTGAAGATTAGGAATGAGAAGACTATTCATTTCTAGTTTAGGGAAAGATATTAACTCTCAATACAGATTTTTTTTTTTGCCTGAATCCAAAATAAAATATCAAAAATGGCATAGAATTGGCTCAGTGCCTGTAGCTCAGTGGCGAGGGTGCCAGACACATACACCAGAGTTGGTGGGTTCAAACCCAGCCCAGGTCTGCCAAACAACAATGACAACTACAACCAAAAAATAGCCAGGAGTTGTGGTGGGTGCCTGTAGTCCCAGCTACTTGGGAGGCTGAGGCAAGAGAGTTGCTTAAGCCCAAAAGTTTGATGTTGCTGTGAGCTGTGATGCCACAGCACTCTACCGAGGGTGACATAATGAGATTCTGTCTCCAAAAAAAAAAAAAAAAAGTCAGAGAATTATTGAAAATAGCTCATTCACTTAAACCCATATATAAGCAATGCTCCCCCCAAATGTGTAGAATGTTCCTATAATGTCATAAAAATCACAGAATTCTACTCCACAACTGGAAATCTTGCCATTTATTTCCAAATCCAAGGAAAAATCAATTCCCTACTTTATAAAATTACTTTGGACTGTTTGGCTTGTGTAAATGCTCCTTCCATTTCTTTTCCTTCCATCTGTTAGATAAATTATCACTTTGTGCTTTTTGCTCCAAATAATTATACAGAAAGGACAACAAAATAAATAGCCTCAATAATATTCCTATATGGGTGACTGTGCCTCTGTAAATGTCCTGTTGGTGCAATAAGTGGAGACCACTTATTGGGAAGTCTCTGAAGCACTTGATTAATTTGTCTTTCCTGAGATGGGGAGGTGGAGAGGAATTTATTATCTGAAAGAGAAGCCAAAGGTATCAACTTCTATTCAAGGTCATACCCACAAAAACAATACCTGATTCCCTGGCTGCAAATGTTCTTTCCTCAGCCACCTGTAAAAATATTCATGACCTCAGCTACTTCAGGTTACTCATACTGTTCCCAGAAGAAAGCCACTTTGAAATCTGATGCAAGAGGTTGGCCCTCAATTTGTTTCTCCTCCTACAGCAGAAATAAGTTCATACACCTGTCAAGACCAGCATTCTCATCTACGTGCCCTTTCCTTGTCTGCATTTTTCCACTTTGTCCCTTTGCTGAATTTATTGGTCATGACAAAGTCTTTGATGACAGTTTAAAAAATCTAATTGAGACACAAAATTTAACCTATGAAAAACAAACAAACAAACAAACAAAGCCACGTTAGCAGTCAACCACCACAATTCACAAAGATATCTGTTCTAAAAAAGTCATAGTTGCTAATATGTCCGATGTCTCTTTAAATTCTGCCTTGATGAAATTATCTGTGAGTAGTTCAGATGCATTCTTCTGTTGTCTCTTTGGGTGTGTGCACACATATCTTTGGCTGTGGGTCAGCTGGCGGGGGCAAAGGCAGGGTGCAAATGAGGGAGTGTGAATGTAAAGGAGGCCAGTGACACAGAACCAAATTCCCGAGCAATGAAAGGGCAAGGGAAGGGTAAGTTTACCACCTTGCTTGTTCCTCCCCTGGCAATTCAGTTCTGTCCAAATAACTCTCGATTAATGTACCAAGTAGAGACATTTCACATTTCCTCCTTAAGATCATTTTGACAGCTCACCAGCTGTTTCTGTGCTATTTTTTGCCACGATGGCCTGGGTAAGCCACAGCGCCTTCTCCATTACTCTGCCAACGGCAATGCTGCCTGCTGTTCAGTGCTCCAAGTCTGTTCCCCTACCCAAGATCTACCATCTTCTTCCTTCCACGCTCACCTTGCACAACGGTGACTTTGTCATCACTACATGCGCAGTCCCTTGAGGAAATCAAGATGGTAGTGGTAACTGAGATGACGGAATGAAAAATACAGCTAGGTATATAAGTGCACCTTTATAAAAAGACTCATTACTAAAAAAACATAAGCACCTATATTTCAAAAACTGCTGTATCTTTCTTTAATCATTCCCAGTACTTGAGAAGAGTTTAGAGAGCAGAAAGAACTTGGCTATTGGAGCCAAAGAGGCAATTTCTGTTCTTCTCTTTACTAAAGAGACATTGCTCTGAGTGTAAGTTTCTGCATCTGTAAAATGGTCTTCAGGCTTTATCTGAAGAAGTCAGGAAACTCGAAAGAGACCACATGGCAACTTAAAAAGGAACCAAATTTAAAATGAAATTTTATAAATCATTGCAATTTTTAGTCTATTTAAAGACTACTACATTAAGGGAAACAGAAAAGAGTGAAGTACCATGAAGTTTGATTTACACACACACCCAACGTGCGTGATTATCTGGTTTCCAGACTTTATAGCTTGTTAGAAGCCACCGACTGCAAAGAAGGTGTCAGAGGACAAGTAGAGATGACAAGTGCTCCGATAAACAGATGTAGGAGGAGAAAAGCAGGTGGAGAGGCATGGGTGCATATAATAGAAAAGGACATTTTCTATATCCTTCATCACTCCCAAAATTATAGCAAAGTAACCTTTATAATTTGGCTCTGGGGTCGGGGACAACAATCAGATGAGTAAGAGCTTACCACTCTTCATCTGACTTTCTTAATCTCTCCAGCACCATTTTCTCTGGAGTTGTTGAGGATCTCTACAAAGGCTACAGGTGTCTTCCGTAGGATTCTACTTCTGCCCTGCTCAGTGGCTGTAATATATACTGTCTGTTCAGATACTGCTATATTCAGAAGGTAGAAGATTGTTCATAAGCTTAGCTGGTGTGCATCCTTTCTGGCCTTTTGTTAATACCACCTCGACCGTGCCAAGGTTTACTGGAAGTGAACACATCTTCATAATGTGGTAAGGCTGATTGTTAAGTCAAGGATACCAATAACAATAATAGTATCAACACTTTCTTAACACTTGGTCTGTTTAAAGCAATGTTGTAAGTACTTTTAATGTATCATGAATTTGATCTTCATGTCAACTGTATGAGTTGAATAATAATATTATTATTATAATCATTTTACAGACAATGAAACAGAGATAAGAAGAGGTTACCTACCTTGACCCAAATCACATAGCACATGAGTGGAAAAGCCAAGATCCAAATCCAGGCTCTCGAGCTCCACTCCTAATCCCTGAACCATTGTGATTTGTACACTCTTAAAACAAAAAAACCCAAAAGACTCAATGCCTTATAACTCAAAGGAGTATGGTCTCCCCACCTTCCAATAAGGAGCTTTGTTGAGTTAACATCTTTTCTGAGCTTTAGTTTCCTCACCAGTGAAATGAAGAGAACAGACTAGAGGTCCTCAAATATCTTTTCCAAGTGGTTATCTCTGCCCCTTTTGTGGAGCAGCCTAGGACTTTGGGGGGTTGCTGCATCCACCCATGAGCTCCTCCTTTCTCTCTCTACAGTGATGGTTAGAGGACAATGTGGAAGCAAAGCTCTCCAGCATGTTACACTTAGTAATATCTGAACAGAGATCAAGCTTCCCTTAGGATATCCTCCCTGTGATTTCTATAATAAGTCCCATAGCTGTGATGTTTCTGCTCTCTAGATATATAATCAAAAAATAATCTCAGAAAAGGTGCTTGGGAATCTGTCTTTTTGCCCTGGGTTAATTGCCTGGAAGAACAAGAACTTAGACTTCACTTCATCAGAGGCCAACCCACACACACATTTTCACAGCTTATGGGGAACTGACAATGACAGCCAGGGAGTGATGTGACAGGAACAAAAAGAAAGAAAGAAAGAATACAAGGCCACGTGTCAGAAAAATTAAGTCCCTGAATTTTCCCCTAGATGTCAGCATATTGGTGACAACATTGTGACCAGGGGCATAGTCCTACCAATATTTGAAAGATGTACATTTATAACTTGAAATTATAGGTTTTTATGTCCCCCCAAAAGATATGTGGAAGTCCTAATTTGTAATACTTACAAATGTGATCTTATTTGACAATAATATTTTTATAGATGTAATCAAGTTAAGATGAGGTCTTGTAATAAGTTAAGATTTGGATACACCTTAATCCAAAATGATTGGTGTTCCTCTAAGAAGAAGGAAACACTATATAAAGAAAGGCACACGGGGGCGATGACAGTGGTGGAGATGAGAGTGGTGGAGTTCCAAGCCAAGGGACGTTGAGGATTGATAGCCAACACCAGAAGCTTTGGAGAAGCAAGGGAGGATTATAAAGGGAGCCTTCAGAGGAAACTCGACCCTGTCTTGAGCTTGGATGTCTAACACCTAGAACTGTGAGACAATAAATCCTGTTGTTCTAAGCTACCTACTTTGTGACACTTTGCTATGACAGCCCTAGGAAACTAATACATTTGGTCAATGACATCCTCCCTTTTGACTTGTAGATGACTGTTTAGCCTTAAATCTTATTTCTCTTGCCTTCCATGTCTCTAGATTCAGGCAAGAGTTGAACTTTGAGGTTCCCAACACTGAAGTCTTATCCAGAAGCCTACCACTATCTAACTTGCCTAAAGCTTTTGCTTGGTTGACTTCCTTTTCAGCTCACGTTTTCCTTTACTTTTAGGTTTAATTTTGTTTTTAATTGACACATAATGTGCACATTTTGGAGGTACAGTGTGATATCAAGATACATGTTTATATTATGTAATGATCAAATCAAGGTAATGAACATACCTACCACCTCCAACTTTATTTCTTTACAGTGAGAACATTCAAGATCCTCTCTTCTAGCTATCCTAAATTACAGAAATACATTTACTGTTAATGATAGTCACCCTACAATAGAACAAAAGAGTGTCATTTGCGACAACATGGGTGAACCTACATGACATTATGCTACATGAAATAAGCCAAGCAGAGAAGGACAAAGACTGCACATTCCACCCAAATGTGGTATGTAAAAGAGTTGATTTCATAGAAGTAGGCGGTAGAAGAATGGTTTTACTAGAGTTTGGGGAGAGTAGGGAGGTGGGCGATGGGGAGAAGTTAGTCTATGGTTTAATATGAAACCAGTACTCCAAAGTTTGGCTTTGAGAGATGTATAAACCATTAAAGAAAGAGGAGAGAGCATAGCTGTTGGATCCAGATGGATCAGGAGAGACCTGAGGAAGACAGAGCTGAGGTAGAACAACTATGGATGTGTCCCTTAACCATCACAAGTGCCTGTCATAAATAAAGGGAATAGAGGCTCAAGATGGCCCATTTCTTGTGAGCTCTAAATTTCTTGCTCTGCAGAAACTGGTCTACTTTCCGGCAAGTTTTCCCCCAACCAATATAGTATCAAAAAACAAAAAGAACCACCTTCCTCAGAAGAGAGAATGCATTTTTAGGACACTGGTTTTTCACTTGGATCTAAGGAAACCCTAGTGTCTATCTGAGGCTTTTTCCATATGCAACCTGTCAGAAGCAAACTGGAGAGGATGCAGGTAGAATCCCTATCTCTGTCTTTCTCTTTCTGTCATGTTTTCTGAACAAATATTTGCCTTTTGCTATAACTCACCTATAGACAACATGAGATAGATGATAGGGAGGAAATATGCAACAGTGAGTCAGCCAGGAGGATTGCCAGGACTAACCACGCTGTTTTCTCTTCATTTTCTGGATGGAAGAATAATGTTTTACTTAGTATTTTCCTCCTTCCACCCAATCACAGTTATTTCTGTGTAAAAATCATTTGCAGGGAAGGGCTCATGTCCCATTGGAATAACACTCTTTTCTCTAGATAGCAGAGGTGGTATATACAGCCTAAGATCTTTGTCTTTCTTTAATTTGAATTGCTTTTGTGTGTGTGGCACATGGTATGTTTCTTATACTTCAGAAGTCAAATTGGATAGAGTACAAAGTGCTAAAAGGTTCAGATAGCAGAACTTTCAGGGGATATAGCCTATCCTGGGGTGGCCCAGTTTGACCCACATGAGTTTATAAAGCTACAGTAGCCAAAAGTCAATTGATTAAAAACATGGTCATTTGGGTCCTCCCAAGAAGCAAGAGAAGATTTTTAATTCCATCTTCCCCTGGGGACCATGGAAACGTCAGCTGCCTGAGATGCCATCCATCTTTTGCTGTTGTTTTCTCCCATATCAAAGACAGTTTCATTATATGTCTCATTAACAACATTCCTTTGTGGCTTTCCAACCAAATCATCTCAAATTCTTGAATCCAAGAGTAAAATAGAAGGGATTGATACTTTCCATACTTCTTGAAACATGAGCTTATTTGATAAGCATTTAGAGAGCACCTGTTCTGTGTGGCACATTAAGCAGCTGGGTGTTACACAGGCTGCATCAGTGAGGGATCATCTATAGGAGATGAGTAGAAAGAATCAGTAACACACGTATAAAAATGACTGGAACCAAGGCAGAGTAATACCAGCGCCCTGGAAGGTCATTTGATGATTAGCTCTTATGTAATTGGAAATTGTCAAGGAACAGAACTTAAAAAAGTCTCTGTTTGATAGGAAAAAAAAAATAAATGGATAAGGTATAACCTGACTGGGAACATGAAATAACGTGAGTAAAACAAAACATGGTTTAAATCATGTCCTTGCAACATATCTTTATCAACTTAGCTCTCCTGAAACCTCAAGCTAGGTTTCCAATCTGAGGCACTGATGACTTGTAAGGCAGGTGTGTGTAGTGTTTAATAGAAAGGACTTTAAACTCAGACCTCACTCTGAATTCCGACACTGTCAATTACTATTAGTTGGCCTTGAACAAATTCTATGAATGTTCTAGTTCTTGTTTTCTTACTTGTAAAATGATAGTCTACCACATAGGATTCTTTTTTATGGTAAGGCAATCTGTGTAAAATATCTAGTTTAATGCCTGGAACATAATAAGAGTTCAATCTTACTGCTGGAAAAGCTATACAGTTTAAAAGCAAATCTGTGGCTTTGGAAACAAGCCAGTGTAGAACTGATCTAGGTTTTGCAAACGATCAGCTGTGTTGAGTCTTGAAAAAATAATTTATTTATTTATTATTATTATTATTATTTTCAAGACAGAGTATTACTCTGTCACACAGGCTAGTGTGCCTTGGCATCATAGCTCACAGCAACCTTAAACTCTTGGGCTTGGGCAATTCTTTTGCCTCAACCTCCTGAGCAGCTAGTACTATAGGTGTGTGTACTATGCCCGGCTAGTTTTTCTGTTTTTAGTAGAGACGGGGTCTTGCTGTTGCTCAGGCTGGTATCGAACTCCTGAGCTGAAGCAATCCACTGGCCTCTGCCTCCCAGAGTGCTAGGATTAGAGGTGTGAAGCACCAGGACCCGCCTAATTTTTTTTTTTTAATCTTGGTATCATTACCTTTTAGCACTAATTCGAGAACTAAATGAGATAAGGTATACAAAGTATTGATCATCATGACTAGAATACAGAATAAGCTAAATAAATGTATTATTTTTTATTGTTGTGCAATAAAAGTCTTAGGCAAAGTTAGAGATATAATTTTCTTTTTTTTCTATGAAGTGGGTTTCTGTAGGAAAGGAATGAGACTGTTGATGACTGTTGTCAGTCAGCAGAGGATGACTTCAGGAGCCAGCCTCCACTTCCCTCCTGGCTTCACACTTCTCACTCTGCTCTGGGCTCAGTGGCCTTCTAGTCTCTAGCTTGGATCCTTCTTCTCTCTCTGTCCTGAATGCCCTTCTCCTAGGTCTATCACCACTGGCTCCTCTGATCTGTCAGATTTGACGTGGATAGTGCCTTCTCCCAGAGATCTTTTCCAACTACTCTTCCCAAGATACTCCTGCCTTTGTTCTGCTCCATTCCATTCTAGCACTAATTACTATTGGCAGTTGACTATAATTTAGCATTTTGCCTGTTACCTGCCTCCTTACTAGAATACAGCATACATGAGTACAAGGACCTCATCTTAGTTGTTCCCTTTAGATTCCTTTCTGAAGCACAGTAGGCATTCAGGAAATAAACAAATGAGTGAATGCATAATTCTAACACAATAAAGCAGGCCTTTTTAGTTACCGCATTATACAAGGTTGTTCCTTCCTTGGCAAAAGCCAGTACATATAAAACAAACAAACAAACAAAAACCTCCCCTACCACTGCAGTTACAGCAAGAAGACAGCTCAAGCAGAGATATTATGCAGAACATGTACCAACTAAGGGTTACTGTCTTTAAATTCAAACATTCCCAGATCTAAATGCATCTATACAAGAATATATTAGGAAACACAACAGGGAGAAATGAGTATTGAGAACTCTGAATATGAGATTTGAACACTGAGCAAAATTTGCAAACAAAGAAATGGAGATTCTTTTGCTGTTGATCTAAATTCTTCACTTAAGAAAGGGATTTTGCTTTAAAACGTCCTGAAGCTCAGAGGAGAATCAGTGGATGACGTATAAATAAGGAAATAAGAGAGCAGGAGTCTACACACAGCCAGACCTTAGAAGCAAGGTCTTTTGATTTGAATTTGATTTGGGACCACAATGACAAGAACAGTCAAGATGGCAAAACCCAGTCCGGGCAAAGCTGGTGAGCAGTGCCTCACAGAGAAATGTCTCTGCGCTCGTCCTGTTCTGCTCTGTGTGAGTCACAGTAGCCAAAATTTACAGCTTTCTTTCCACTGCTGGAACTCTCAAAAAACAGCGCGCTCAGAACTGTCCTAAGGCTGAGGGTGGTGGAAAGTGCAAAACTGGTTTTCTTTGTGTTTTAGCAGCATCTGCCCTTTTAAGAGAAACTGGCACCTTTCACTTGGGCCACAGTGGCAGTTATTTGTTAAATTACGGTTCCAGTGAGCTAAATAATGCCCCTCTGGACAGAAAAGTTAATCTTCTTCCACAGGGCCCCATTTCTCCCCAGGAAGTAGCTGATCTGCATTGCAGGAGCTGACTCTGTGCTGGGATGTTTCCAGGGCAGCGAGATTCACGGGTTAACCACATGGTGCCTTCATAACAATTTCTTTTCATCTTTTTTAAAGTTATTTTCATTTCATTAGCTACCCCCTTGCTCTTTAATTATTCTCAGGTTAGATTTTGTTGCTGCCATCATCAAATTTTTATCAGAGGAAAGAGTTGCTACCTTCAAACCAGCACGCACATGCGTGCACACACCTTCACAGTGCACCCAGTCTCTGATTGTGCCTTTGGAAAAGCTCAGCTGTAGCTTGCTGGTCTCTTTGTTTCCCTTCTTTCTGTTTAGACCTTTGCCTGTAGTCTTCCTTCAGACCTTGTGCACTCTGCCACCCTCCTGACCCCTGCCAGCATCCTCCCTGCAACAAGTGTCTCCCTACTGCAATCTGAGACTTCACAATCCCCACGTAGTTTGTGCCTTTAATTAAATTCCAGTCTCCAAGCACCCCTGCCAAGATTCATAGATATCCTGAAAGGTTCAACGTTAATTAACCAGGGCTCCGCAGACTCTCCAAGAAGAAGGGTAGTAATATTGTAACCGATTAGGATTTCTGACAGTTGAGTGATGCTGCTCTTGAGGGAGGTGTTTCAAATCCAGCAGGAAGCCATTCAGGTATCAGGGAAGATGAGCATTATAAATGACCATAACAACCCAGCACGGTGTTACGTTCATTTTCAAAAATTCAATCTGTATTCAATTTATTGCTGCTGCTTCATTGGGGAATTGAATATGGTTTCCCTTTCTCTCTTTGTTCTCTTCCCCCACCAAGTAGAAGAAATAAAACTCACTCTAAAATAAATAAAACCCCCCAGAAGTGCATTAATGTATATAGTTACCATTCAATAAAATTTAAAAAAAATAAATAAAATAAATAAAACCCCTCATATAGTTTTGATCATTTTTAAAAGGTATCTGGGGACATTTCTCTGAGAGTGATACACTAATTAGCCTTAACCTTTAAATGCTACACACTTCCATTACTTCTCACAGATTCCAAAGAGGAAACCTGTATAGCTGCAGCAGAAAAGCACCATCCCATGGAAATAAGGCAGCAGAAGGATCTACCATGAACAGCCACTAAATCTCCAAGAGAGAGAAGCACTTGGTAGTTACCAACACCAAAACATATCTGATGGATGAATTCCCTCCACAACTCTGAAAAGCAGTTGCCCTTCCATTTTCTTCAGTATATTTGGTATTGGGAAACTCGGTCTCCTAAGAGATTGTTCAAAATCTAACTCATTCTTGGCAATGCTTCTGCTTTCTCCGAGTACAGTTGTTTGAGGTCTTGCAGAACATGTCTGTTGCATTTTTTTCCCCCTGGGATTGGAGATAGTCTGTGGTGTCAAGAATCCCTTCTAGACTGCATAGATGAAAACAAATCAAACCCTCCCCTCAGCTCTGACAAGCCAAGCAAGCTGCAACTCGCACAGGTGATGCAGAAAGGACACTGTGACTGTATTTTTTGGAAGTGAAATAATGCACCATAACACAGTCTGTCTCCAATCTTTGGTAGTGACCTATGTACAAACCACCTGCTATACCAAATCATAAGAGCCTTCAAATTGGTGGAATACGGACATCGCCTGGAGATATAGGCACTTCAAAGACCAATAGAATGGATATATTAGAAAGAAAGTAGACACTTCTAAAAGTATCAAGGAAATTGTTTTGAGAAGAAATACAGGTCTTAACTTGTACCTAGCAAAAATCTTTAGAGTCATACTTTAAAAGGCAAGAATTTCTCTGTGTCACAAATGCACACCATCAAAGAGAAAGAGAAGGGGGGCATAAAATTCAACCCATAATGTTTGATTGAGTATATAAAACATGAGACCCTTGATTACTTTTTCAAACCTCTAATCTGTCCTCTGATAGGTAAAAACATCCCTTCCTATTTCAAGAATTCACCTATAAACTTTCCATTGTGTTTTATTCCAAAGAAATCTCAGTGCTCATTTTCTTCTCTACTAATGGATCTATTAAGAGAAATACTACTGGCTTGGCACCCATGCTCAGTGGTTAGGGTACGGGCCACATACTCAGGGGTTGGCAGGTTCACCTAGCCTGGGCCTGTTAAACACCAATGACAACTGCAACAAAAAAAATAGCCAGGCTTTGTGGTAGACACCTGTAGTCCCAGCTACTTGGGAGACTGAGGCAAGAGATCGCTTAAGCCCGAGAGTTCGAGGTTGCTGTGAGCCTGTGTGACACCATCATACTTTACTGCAGGTGACATAATGAGACTCTGTCTCAAAAAAAAAAAAAAGAGAGAGAGAGAGAAATACTACTATTGTTTTTTCTTAATCATCTATCATTTTTATTTTGTAAAAAGTAAGAAGGAAGACAAAATCCAGTTCCTCAGATATTTTTAAATCCTACAATGGATTTCAAAATGCAATTATTAATACTACATATATCCAGACACTACTTGTGCTGAAAATTGTGACTCCATATGCTATCAAAATGCAGGCAACATTTTTTTCAGTCACAATTTTTTGAGCATCTGCCACATTTCAACACCTAGAAGCATTATATATATACGGTACCTCAGTTAGCTAGGGTACCCCATTTAGTCCTCTAACCATTTGCTGAATTCCAGTTAATTCCACTCAAACTTTATACATGAAGCTCTGTGAGGGTTAATTCTGTGCCAATGTCACAAATATTTAGTCTGTGAATGAACTGTTGAGTTGATACAAAGATGAATGTATGAAAGCTACAAGGGCTATTTAATGACCAACAATACTAATCCAGAAATCCATCAAGCATGTATAATAAATGAGGTTATCATTTTCCAACCTGTGCTGCATTCATAGCTAGATCCCTGAGATGCCTATTCTTATTCTTCTTCTGAATTGAGGCTGGAATGCACCAAGATAGATAGACTTCAATAGCTGAGGATCCCAGTGAAACCAAAGGGAAAAGAAGATAAGGAGAAGTACAAGACCAGAATAGCAAAGAGACCAGGGGTGAGGTTTCTGTCAACACTTCCATCCCCTTCAGCTCTTAGTGGGCAGTTGGTTATTGATAATATTGCTGAAGTGTCATTATCTGGTGATCTAGAAGATATTTTGTCAGAATTTCATAAGTATTTTCTAATGTTTAGCAAGTCCTGAATTTCTATCAATATCCACTGGTCAGAAATCCATCTCAGGAAGAAGCTAAGGAGAGTCATGAATTGCCTTCTTAAAAACTAAAGCAAGTAACTTGTGTGAGGTTATTTTACCTGTCTACTTGACATAGGATCCAGGGAAGGCCATCACTCTTCCTACTTGCTTTCCTATACAATCTAGACAATGAGACCATTGTCCAGTCCAATCTGTCCATCTTTCCTTCCTAGCATTTTGCATCAGCCTCCTTTTCTTCCTTTCTTTAGATATAAAATAATAATCCTTAAATAAAATTGGTATTTTAGATGTAAAAATAATAATCCTTAAACACAGTTGGTATAGAAATAGTACTCGCTCTGAATAATCTGGAAACCTTTGAAGGAAAGGACACTCTTAGGGCTAAGAACGCTGAAAAAGCTTGAAAGTATAAATGCTTAAGGATGACCCTGGAGGATAACTTTTGCCACAAATACACAAAGGGTCAATACAAGCAAATGTCATATTTGGATTCTATTCACCATTGAAAATGTTGCAAACTGTTCATCTGAAGCATAAAGGAGCTTTGGCTCTAAGGCTGTGAGAAAGTGTAGGTTTGTATAGAAGGCTGCCATGTTTGTTTCTGGCTCTTCTTGAGAATGGGGAGAAAACTTAAAACCACACGGAGCATTAGAAAATTGAACATGGGCATTATTTCAGTGTGGGGGGGAGATAAGAAAATGAATGCTAAGATAAGAACCAATTAAAAGGGATATCATTGAGACTCATCCTGGGAACAAGAGATGCTGCTCAGCGTCTGGAGAGAAGGGTCCAGGTCCAGACTGCCTGCTACATCTAGATCTGGCTTTTATGGTGTTGGCAGCAGAGCCATCTTAAAGAACACTTCCTAGGGGGAAAAATACATATCCGGACATTTTTCTTTGATACATTATATACTTGAGATGATTATTCACTTTTAAATGTATTCCTTCACTGTTTACTTAACTACTAAGTGAAGTGCTATGTTATAGAGACATGAAAATGGACTACAATCTAAGCTTTTCTCTCTAAAGCTTGCACTGTGTTGAGATGGATATGTAACCTAATACAGAAAGGAGATAACTATTTCATACCTAGGTAGTAATTATATTTGGTATTTCACATCAATTTTCTAATTACAATTTGTTTAATCCTTACCATAGTCCTAGGAGACACCTATGATCATCCTCTGTATTTTCTAGATAAAGAAACTATGAGTCCAAGAAGCTCAATTTGCATCTCAAGTCTGTAAAACTGGAAAGATGCAAAACATAAATGCTTAATTGCTACTCTCTCAGCAGTGTTGTTTACAGACGCTGTGCCCATCAAACTGGATACACTGTATAGTTGAGAAAAAAGAAACATGTTCAGATCCCCATGGTAGTAAAGGAAAACCAGAAAGGTTTCAGGGTGGAGCAATTTAGGATATGAAGACTAAACTGTAATAGTAAGCATTTTATTCCATATATATCTATCCCATCTTGGAAATACGATATATAGTGAAGTTTGGGGAACCCCTGTCCCCTCTTGGTGGGAATATAAATTAGCATAGCCTTTATAGAAAACAGAAGCAGTGTGGATGTTCCTTAGAAAATTCAAAATAGAGCTTCCATATTATTCATCAATCCCTCTTCTGGATATAGACCCCAAGGAAATGAAACGAGCACTTCTCAGAGACATCTGCGCATCTATGATGATTGCAGTATTATTCACAATAGCCAAGCATCCATTAATAACTGAATAAACGGATTGTAGTATACATACATATTACATAGAATGGAATATTTCAGCCTTATAAAGAAGGAGCTCCTGTTATTTGTAACAACATGGATAAACCCGAAGTACCTTATGCTAAGTGAAATAAGCCAGATACTGAGGGGAAAAAAAAGCGAATGATCTCACTTATTTGTGGAATCTAATAAAAAGTCAAAAAACATAGAAACACAGAGTAGAAGGCAGTTACTAGGGACAGGGCAGGGCAGATGGAAAGAAATGGTCCGAGGAGTTAAAGTTATAGTTACGTAGGGGGGATAAGTCTAGAGGTCTAAGGTGTAGCTTGATGACTATAGTTAGTAACACCATATCACATAATGGAAATTTTCTAAGAAAGTAGATTAGGTGCTATTGCCACATAAAAATGGTAACTGCGTGAGATGATGGATATGTCAAGTTTTTTTACTATAATACTAATTTTACCACATATACACATATGGAAACACATTTTAGGCTTTAAATTTATACAATAAAAAAGCCTGATCTATACAATGAGTCCGTAGAAAAATTACAATTAGAAATATTTTCTTTTATCACTCTTTGGTCTTCCCGTGAACCTCTGAAAAGGTGTCATACTGATAGCTTAAAAACTGAATTGACATTAGTCTTGAAATAAACAAGAAATTCAGGCCCCCTGTATTTCTAAAGCTTCCTCTGAAGGAGCAACAATGTGGATATTTGGTAGATTTTTTAATTTTAAACTTCATCAGTGGCTGAGCCAGGAGGGGAAGGTGACATCTGAAATATTGCCAGAAGGAAAGCAGTCACTGCTTGTAGGGTGCATTGCTAACAAAAAGCAACCCTTGTCCTTAGTGAAGGAATGGCAATCTCGATGGGGGTGGGGGTGGGGGTTGGGCATCTTGGTGAACTCATCCATAGGTGAGGTATAGAGGCAGCTTTCAGCACCTTCCAAGAGAATGGAGAAAAGACTCACAATGTTGCTGGAAGAAGAAGGATAAAGAATGACAATCAACAAAACTGAAATGTTCTAGAATTCTAAGAAGAAATATTAACAAAAGCCTCGGTATTCCTTTTACAGTTTCTAGAATATATATTACAAACTTAGATGGAACAAATTAAGGATTTCTTCCATTCTCATTGAGGGAGTTAAAAAAAAAAGTAGTGACAGGCTAGTGGTTCAGAATTCAATATTCTGAATGAAATCTGTGGGGGGGGATGAGTTGGCATTCCTTTAAAATCAATTACTTGTATTTTCCAGGAAAATATGTAGGGCATGTCATTTGGATGATGATACCTTAATAGAAGAATTTAATACCAGGGCCAGACTACTATCCTATGTTCATAGTTAATTGTAGGCAATCACACCAAATAGGAAAACTCTGTACTAACTGGTCCTCTTTTCTCTTAGATAAACTAAGTCTCTGCAGCTGCTATGCCTTAAACAGAGTCGATGTGCTGAGTTTAATTAGATTGTAAAAACAGAAACTAAACCAGATAATTGACTAAATATAAATGGAATAAAGACATTCCCATCCTAAAATGTGTTTCTAGAAAATGTAGAGGAAGACAAATTATGGCAAAGGAGGGTAAACATGTGTTCCTATGAGGCTGTGCTCATCTGCTTGAACCTGCCTCTGCAGCTGTAAAAGGCATTTGCATAGCGTGAAGATGGCGAGCTGATGGCATTTCCTTAGGAAAGTGTGAATGCATTCCAGATCTTTATCTCAAATATAGCAGGGAGGAAAGGAATAAATAGTTTTACTGGCCACAGAATAGAGACTAAGGAAATGAAGCCCTAAATACCACCTGGATTTCTAATGCCCTGGCATTTGCCAACCTCACTTCACTTAAAATTATTGGATTTCCCCCCAAATATTTAGAAGTCTCTTATTTCATTATTCTTATGTAAGGGATCAGACAACAGAGATGCAGTCATAATGAAATAATAGTAAACTAAATAATAGACAAGTAATATCTATTGAGCCCTTATGAGCTTCCAGAAATTGTGCTAATTGCTTTACACACACTCACTCATTTAACCTCTCAGCAACGCTGTCACATAGGTAAGATAATTATTTACATTCTATGGGGGAAAAGACCAAAGCTTAGGTTCAAAACCAAGCTTTGAACCATACAAAACCATACCTTACAGTCATCCAGTTAGTTTATAGAAAATATCCATGACATTCTTAGCCAATAGTTGTCATAGAGTCTTCAGGTTTTACTCGCTTCCAAGTATGAAAACACTTTATGGTAACAAAAGAATTCCTTCTATCTCTAACATGAATAGGTCAGAAGTGTTCATTTATGGCCATCCAGGTCACATGGCTTAGATGAAACAGAGTACTCAAGGCTAATTGTGGCCTCTTCTGTAGAAACTAGAAGCTAAACCATAATCCAATATCCCTGTGTGATGTTCTGACATTACTCAACAGGTCTCTCGGTCAGCAAGGAAGTTGTGGTCATTTTCCTCAGCCCTCATTCACCAGCCCAGTGCCTCTCAGCCTGCACACGGTACCCCTGTCGTTCTTGCCAAAATGCACGAAATACAGATCTTATTTCAGTAGGTCTAGAGTGAGGCTTGGGATTTTGCATTTGAAACAAGTATCTAAGAGATAGCCCTGCCCTGGGTCAGAGCACCATGCTTTGAGTGGTAGTATCGTTCTACTTCTGGATTCAGCCAAGTGTGAACTGATTTATAACTTAGGTAGCAGGCAATATAACTGAGAAAGTGGTTGGATTCAACCAAATCCTACCTTTGTCATGCTATAGCAGTTTATTTCTTTTCCTAATTTGTAAGTTCAGTGTAAGTGCAGATCATCTCCTGTCAAGGTTCTGGAAAATGCTCATTGTTCAAAACCATCCTAATATTTAACTATGATAGAGAAAGTAGAACTAAAACAGAGGACTCAGAATCCCAGCTGTTCCCTCCCAAGCATCTGTCCCTCTTGATTTGAGTCAAAGAACAGAACAATTACACATATTCAATTCTCTGAACCAGCTTAGAAAATTTTATAAGTCTAACAGTAAAACTTTAATATCGATGGCTAACCCTATCATTTGTCTGGCAAAGGACTCATAAAATATTCATTTTTTCTTCTCCTCACACTTCTTTCTATCATGTATGCATCTTTCTTATTTTAAAAAAAATGCCATTTATCTATTTACTTGTTTGTATTGACACTGATAACTTTGGAACTGAGGTTTGCATTTTACTCAAATGCATTAAGTAGAAAAGTGCCCAGAATAGTTGTGTGTGGTTTAGTAATTATTATAGTCACAGCAGCAGGTGCTCAGGCTAAATTCCTTTCTTGTATCTAGTCTTGTGCTAAAAGTTTAATAGTCATCATTTCATTTTATCTATGGAAATAGTTCATAATAATTATTTTTATGACACGGTTGAGGAAACTAGTCCCACCATGATTTATTTTACTGGTCTCTGTAGTATTTTGAGAGTGTCGATTCCTTATTGGCTTCAGAAGTGCTCTCTTCCCTTGGGCTCCACTTTCTTGGCCTTTTCTCAGTGACTTCTTTATTTCTCTTGCTGTGCCTTCATTTTCTCCTCCTACCTCCTCCTTGTAGACCTTCCCCAGGGTTGGAGTGTTCTCCTTCAACTTTCGTGTCTACCCAGCCTATTGCCTTCAGGTCTCATCCATTTCGAAGACTTATGCTATTTTTTTTATGAGAAATTCTCCAAAATCATTTCTTCTCTTTCTTTCTTAATCTTGGACTCCAATTCTATGTCCACCTGCCCACCAGATATCTCTGCTCAACTATTTATCACCTCAAACATCAGGGGAAAAAAAAACTTATCAGTTTCCTCTAAATTAATTACTTACTTTTGGATATGAAACTATCAATTTTCCATTCCTGAAAGCATGAATTCTTTCTTTCTTTCAAAGTCTAATCAGCCACATGGTCAAAGAATTCTTCCTTTAAAATGTCATCTTTTTTGCACTCCAATGCTGCTCCCTTACTACAGCAGTGCTGTGGCATCACAGCTCATGGCAGCCTCAAACTCTTGGGCTTAATTCTCTTGCCTCAGCTTCCAAAGTAATTGGGACTACAAGCATCCACCACAACGCATGGCTCTTTTTGTTGTTGTTGTTGTTGCAGTTGTCATTGTTGTTTAGCAGGCCCTTCTTGTTGCAGTTGTCATTGTTGTTTAGCAGGCCTGGGTCAGGTTCAAACCCACCAGCCCCCATGTGTTGTGGCTGGTGCCCTAACCATTGTACTATAGAAGCCGAGCCACTTTTAAAATTTTTAATGCTTGTTTATGCATGTACTAAAGATTTATTACTAACTACTGTTATATAATCCTTCCCTTTTAGCCATAAACATCATCCCTTAGACACTCCTATGTTTTCTGATGTCTTTCATCATTAACTCTGTCCCATAAATGTTCCCATTCCCTCCTGGCTTATCCAAGTTCTATTCATTCTTCAAAACCTAGCTAACATCACATAAACTTTGTAAAGACCTCTAGGCAGAAGTAGACCTTGCCTCCCATAAATTTGTAAGACAATAATTACCTTCCAGAGGTACACAACCAAATCACTAGTAAAGCTTTTGGAAAATACAAAAGGCTTTGAATTGCATTTCTCCAACAATTAGGGATGATGAGCATTTTCTCATATGTTTTTTAGCCATTTGTCTATCTTCTTCAGAGAATGGAAAAAGATATTTGCATGTTATAAATCTGACAAGGTGTTGATAACAAGAATCTACAGAAAACTCCTATTAATCAATAACAACAACAACAACAAAACAGCAAATAACACTGTCATGTATCACTGGGCAAGAGACATGAACAGAGTCAGTGTTTTTACAGTACTTAGTTCTGAAATTTCAGAACACTTGGTGATGTTATTTTCCAATTCTAAAGTTGATAAAGGTTATGTTGATTAAAGTGACTCTGGCAACTTCATTTTTTTACCTTTTCCTTTTTTTTTTTTTTTTTTTCTTGAGACGGAGCCTCAAGCTGTCCCCCTGGGTAGAGTGCCATGGCATCACAGCTCATAGCAACCTCCAACTCCTGGGCTCAAGCGAGTCTCCTGCCTCCGCCTCCCAAGTAGCTGGGACCACAG
>CAUYQV010089677.1:0-19844 GCA_963574575.1 Galagoides demidoff
GGGCCTTTCCCAACCATGTTCCCATGGTCTCTAGAATAGAAGAAGCACGAAAAGTTCCAAGTTTCACTAGGTTCTCAGCAGGTGAACAATGGTAGAAGACTCACAAGGCCTGATTGATTATTGTTAACCATTGTAATTTGAGACATACTTATTGATTAATTACTATTATGTAATGATGACTTTTGTGATCTAAGATATATCCATTAATCAATTATTGTTGTAAGATTATAACCATTGTGATTTGGAATGTATCCTATGACAAGTGAATGCACCTCCCCCCCACTTTGCTTGCTTAAGCTATGCAACAAGGTATAAAAGACAGAAAACTCTGCATAGAGGGGGCAGCTTGTCTCAGTGCAACGGCCCCCCTGTGCAGGTGCGAATAAAAATCACCAATTATTTACATCAGTGCGGGTCCGAGTCTTTTTCTCTTCTAGGTCCAATAGAACATTTCAATACATGCAAACAAAAATAAAGTGAGACGTTAGAGAAGAGGACAGCAGGGAGATGGTGCTGGAGAAGGAGGTCAGGAGCAGACATAGGGGATGGGGGCAACAGGGCTAAGTGTGGGGTTGGGCTTTGTTTAGGGCAGCAACTGGATGGCCGGATTTGAGGTGTCAGGTGGGGTCTGGTGGATGTGTGAGGCTCTGTGCACCCACAAGGAAATCTCAGGCAAGGCCATACTTCTGAAGCAGGCAGGCCCAGCCAGGCAGGCCTCTTTGGTACCTGCCTCCACCCCCTGCAGGCTCCCATGGGGCTGCTTCTTGGCTCCAGCTTAGACCAGCCTCTGGGACCCACACCCCATTTCACGTGTCTTTCCCTGGACCCTGTCTTGGATCCTTGGGCCACTGAAGCTGGACCCTGGGCCCAGCACTGTGTAATGCAAAGCTGCACAGGGTGGAGGGGGTGGTGGTGCTGTGGGTCCCAGCACTAACCGGCTCCCTACACTTCCCTAGGCTCTGCATTGCTCAGGAGGCTCATGTTGCTACCACGGGGACCCTGCCCTAGATGCCAAATCCAATCTGAGGTAAGTGTGTCACTTACTGTTTCTGAGCCACCCAGAGTCTACATGGAAGATGAGCACCCCCAATGCTGTGGGCTTCCACTGCCAATCCCTGGGGGCTGGTGAGAGGATCAAACCACTTGGGGCAGTGGGGACCAGGGGTTGCAGGAAAGACGTCCCGTGTGCACACATCACCATGTTAGAAATCTTTATTGGCCTCTATTGTCTAGCAAGGGGTGGAACTTGGAGAGGCAGCACACTCCAAGAAAGAGGTCTGCAGAAGAGCGAGGGGCTGGGCCAGGGGCTGCAGGAGCACGTCTCTGAGGGGCAGGTGAGTGAGCCAGGGGTCTGCACTCTAGGGGGGCACAGTCAGGGGTCCAGGTGGAGCAGCCCCTCCTCAGCGTCGGGTCGCCTGTGAGCAGAGACATGGAGCGGACAGTGAGGCTCCAGGCCTGGCCTGGCCTGTGCAGCCCCATCTTCCCACAGCCTCCCTCTCCCCTCACCTTGGCCTGGCTCGGTGGGTATCTGACTTTGAGGACATCATCATTGAGCAGAGACCTCACCAGGCAAGAGCGGCGGTGAGAGAAGGTCTCAAAGCTCTTCTTGCCGTGGTAGGACCCCATGCCACTATTCCCTGTGGGCAGAACCAGCTCAGGCCCGGGTGTTCCGCCTCCAGGACACACCAGACCTCCATCCCTGCCCTGAGTGGGCACCCTGGAGCCCAGCACCCACCCCACGTTGGGCCTCCAGCCCTCATGTCCCTTCACTGAGCTTCCTTGGGGTGGCTAATCTCTGGAGTTCCCCCCAGTGTATCCACGCCGGGGACAACAGAAAGAGTCCCCAGGAAGAGTCTAATCACAGCTGTGCCACTAAACGGCTATGTGACTTCTTCCGTGAAGCAAGCCGGCTGCACCAGGTGACCCTAGGACCTTCCAGGCTCCGGGGTCAAATGTGACTGACTGATGTGCAGGCAGAGGCCAGAGGGCCAAACAGGAGAGGCTGGGGAGCCTGAAGCCCCCACTGCTCTGGTCCCTCCTGAACTCCCTGGGGGAGTGCGCCCAGCCCTGGGGACACCTGAAGGGCAAGTAGCCAGTGAGCCCAGCCCCAGACTCACCCACACCCCCGAAGGGCAGAGTGTGCACCGTGATGTGCACGATGACATCATTGGCTGTCACCCCTCCACTTGATGTCTCTGCAATCATCTTCTTAATCACCTGCATCAAGACCCAGCTGCTGGCCTCAGTCTCCTACCCAGCCACCCTCCCTGCCCTATCTGGACAAGACCCGAAGCTACAGGGACATGTGAGGTCCCAGCACCATCTCCCGCCCTCCTGACAATCATGGCCCACAGCTCCATGTGAAGAAAATGTGAGAGCCACCACCCTGTGACTGTGTGTGGAGACCCCTCATTGCACTCAGGGGCTGCCACTGTCCTGATCTTCCTGACACAGTGAATGTGGCTTGTGAACAGTGAACTCAGGTTTGAACCCTGGTCTGTGGACCTCTAGACCCTGTGTCCCGGGAGCTGCAGGGCTCTGGGAGGAGGCACCCCGGCTTACCTTGTCGTTGCTGGAGAACACGTAGAGAGCCAAGGGCTTCTCACGCTGGTTGATGAACTGGATGGCATCTTCCAGGCTGCGCACGCACACGATGGGCAGCACAGGCCCAAAGATCTCCTCCTGCATCACCGGGGACTGGGGGTCCACATCCGTGAGGATGGTGGGGGCTGAAGCAGGAGACAACCAGGATCAGCTGGGCTGAGACCCCCACCCGCTGGCAAGTGTGACCACCTAGATGCCTGCCTGCCTCAGTCCTCTTGCAGATGGAGCTGCCCAGGTATATGGAGGGGCAGGGACCTGGGCGCTTATCCCAAGGCCACCGCATGCCAGGCTCCTCCCTGATACTGGGGACAACTGCAATTAACCTGTATGGGGGACCTGCCTCCAGGGCATTTGCACACCTGCCACCTCCTGAGCCCCAGCCAGAGCTCTTCTGTTGGGGGCCAAAAGCCCCTCTGCTGACTCACCAGCATCCGGGTGTGTAAGCCCCGGGGCCCTGCTGTTCCACCTCCTGGAGGACGTCTCTCTGGGATGTTGTGGGGAGAGGAGCTTCTGAGGCTGGGTGGGGGCTTTCTGGGCTGTGGCATCCCCTGCCTGCTCAAGTCCCCAGAGTCTATCCCAGGCCCCCTAGAGAACCTGGTTTGTGCCCACCATGGGCTACATCTGCTTATCTAGTATCTGTGCTCACTTGTTGCCAACTTTTGGGGACCCTGCAGGCTGTGCAGGTGGGTGATGCTCTTTGGGGAGGCACACACACCTATGTAGCGGGCAGCTGCGTCCCCAGTGCCCCCATGGGCCACTTTCTGGCCCTCTATCAGGCCCATCACCCTCTGGAAGTGCCGAGCATTAATGATTCGTCCGTAGTCCTGGGACTTCTTGGCATCTTCCCCGTAGAACTCCTGTGGAGGAAAGGAGGTGACTCCAGTAAGGATGGGGACCCTCACCATAGCCTAAGGCCACACAGAAGCACATCAGCAGTGACTGGGGGGGAGGAGGGAGCAGTGGGGTTCTGGGTGAGATTTGTCACTTTTCTGTGTGTTTTTCAATCTTTTCCACATTGCCTGCAGGGAATGTGCATTACTTTTGTGCTCAGAAGAAAAGAAATGTAGGGTTTTGGAAAGCCCCGGAAGTCAGTTAAAGAGCCATGCCTTCCTGGGTCATACAGCTTCTCACCACACCCACCCCACCCCGGGGCCAACACTCACTTTCAGTGACTTTTTGAGCTTCTCCACGATGTGATTCTGGATCGAGGGGTCACAGAGGATGTAGTCAGGGGCCACGCAGGTCTGGCCGCTGTTCATGAACTTCCCCCAGGCGATGCGCCTGTGAAAATCCCAGATTGGACTAAGTCCCCAAAGCACAGGGCATTTCCTGAGAACACGCCTGTCACTCTGCATGCCAGCTGAGCCCTGGAGGGTAGCTTGCTGCTCTGCAGGAACCGTAGGTTGTAACTTTGCCACCTCTGAGTCCTCCTAAACAGCCCACTCACTGGACAAAGTAGACCCAATGCCCTGATCACATTCACGGCTGTCCTCAGCTCACTGGTGAGTGGTGAGAATTTCTACAGGATGTCCGGGTGAGTGGCCCTGGCGTCTCTTTGATCACGGTCCTGCAGCCCTGCAGGGACATCTCTGGGGAGCACACATGTGGGGTGTGGGGGTGGCCAGGGCCCTTGCATCCTGCCTCAGACCCTGAGCAGGGGCAGCCCTTCTTCCCTCTGCTTCTGTCCTCCAGGACTCAGACCACTCCTGTCCTGGCAGAGGGCTGAGCATGTAAAGTTCTCCGTGCCCTGAACATCCCACAGGTGCTTTTCCTGCAGCCTGTGCCTGCAGCATCACTTCCCCGGTGATGCCACATGGAGAGCAGAGCTGGGCCTAGACTTTCCCCTGCTGCCCTCCAGAAGGCTTCCCAGACTCCCACACCTCTTCAGTGCTCATGGTCCCCATGAGGCAGGGCCTGTCTGTGCTCCTCAGGGCACAGCCGTAGCCCGAGGCGTGGTCCCTGGGAGTGGGAAAGCAGACACAGGGCCACCCTGCCTCCTCACCGGCAGGCCACGTCTAGGTCGCAGTTCTTGTCTACGTAGCAGGGGCTCTTTCCTCCCAGCTCCAGGGTGACAGGCGTCAGGTGCTTGGCGGCAGCCGTCATAACAATCTTCCCCACCCCTGTGCTGCCTGTGTACAGGATGTGGTCAAACCTCTCCTTCAGCACCTCTGTGGTCTCAGGGACACCCCCATTGATGACTGGGAACAAATCCTTCCACAAGGAGAGAAGGGAGGTTTAGCAAAGACCAAGTCCCTACTCACCCCTGCAGGCCTGGGAGGGCAGTGGCTGAGGCCAGCAGTTCTATACCCTCACAGCCCCTCAGCCTGGCACCCTACATGGATGGCAGGTGGCAAGTGAGCCCCCTCTCCCAGCTCAGGGGCTCTGTGCACCCCAATGGGGAGGACAGCTACTAGAGGTTATCCTTCCCCCTACACATGGCTCAGCCCTTCCCAGCAAGAGTACACTATTTCTCAAGCCCTGAAGATGCAGCCCCTGCATGGTCATCCTTGAGCCCTGGAGGCTGCCTCACCTTGTCCAGGTACTGAGGGATGAGGGTGGCCAGCAGGTTCGCTGTGTTCTCACTGAGCTCTGAGGGCTTGAGGACCACTGCGTTCCCTGCAGAGTATTCAAAGTCAGGCCTGTGCCTGGGCAACCTCACCCAGAGGCTCTGCCCTCCCCAGGATCAAGCCTGGAGCCTCTACTCCATCACCTGGATCCTCAAGAGAGATGCTGGCATGTGAGGACAGGCCACAGAAGCACACACACAGCACATATAGAGACAAAGACCCACATGTCACAGAAGCACACATGGGGACACACAGTCATAGGCCACAGGAGCATACACAGAGACAAAGACCCACGTGTCACAGGAGCACACACACAGCACACACGGAGACAAACACCCACATGTGACAGGAACACACACAGGGACACACAGGCACAGGCTACAGGAACACACACACAGCACACACAGGGACAAACACCCACATGTCACAGGAACACACACACAGCACACACGGGTCATGCTGGCCAGAGCAGCACCTCCTGGTCCCTTGAGTTACTGAGACATTGGGGAGGAGAGAGGGAGGATGAGGAGAGACGTTCTCAGGGCCTGGCTGGGAGAGCAGAGATGGCTTCTCTTAGAGGGACATCCTGATACCGATCAGGTGGGAGCGTCTGCACCTGACACGGGCTGGGAGAGGCAGGCCCCTCCTTGTTTTTAGGTCTGGACACCTGAGCCTGGCTGGACCTCAGGCACCAGGAGACCTGGGCTGAATAGTTGGGTCCCTGCAGCCTCCTGTGACAGACCCGTGAGCCACTCTCTGACCTTTCCCCTCTTCCCACAGACCCGAGTCCCTTCTGTGCGGGATGGTAACCCTGATTATTCTCCCTCAGCGTCCACAGCACCTGCAGCAATGGCGCCCACCATGGGCTGGATGGTGAGGTTGAAGGGGTAGTTCCAGGTGCCGATGATGAGGACCACGCCCAGGGGCTCCGAGTGGATGTAGGACTCATCCTGCTGGGTCTGGGCCGTCTTCTCCACAGGCTCATCCGCGGCCCACTCAGGGAGCTTCTGGATCATGTAATCGATCTCCTCCAGGACGTACACCACCTCCTCGTAGTAGGAATTCCATTCATTCTGCAGCAGGAGAGCTTCCAGTGAGCTCGGGGGCCCAGAGACCAACCGTGCAGACAGGGAAGTCCCAGCCTCAGCTGCCCAGGGGTGCGGGCTGTTCACCCACCCAGCCCAGGATGGGGGCAGCCGGAAAAGGCACCCAGGCAGAGCAGGGCTGAGGATTAGCCATTGGGCTGGTGGGTCTGCCCGGGCCCCTTTCTGCTAGGCTGGGTCCAAGAAGGTTTGGACAAGTCAAGTTTGAGGTGCAGGAGTGAGGCTGCAGGGCTAGAGATTGATGGGACCAGGCTGGGCAGAGGGTACGGATGGGAAGGTCAGTAGTGAGCAGAGAGGAAACTGAGCTCATGGGCTTATGGACAGAAGGGGGACTGGAACCCAGGAAGGGGCCCCAAGATGACCACCTTGAAGAAGTGAACACAGGGAACAGGCATGAGCACAGGGAACTTCTCCAAGAAGTTAGGAGAAAAGCCAGAAGAAGTTCAGTGGGGAGGGAGGCAGTGTACAGGGGGATCCCAGCTGCTGGGAGGTCCTCTGGGAAAGGCTAAGAGGAGAGTGGGGTGGACAGCAGAATGAGCGCCTCTTTCAGGAACTTAACAGATGCTGTGAAGCTGACTGAGTGGGCTCTCTTTTCTTTTTTCTTTTTTAGAGACAGGATCTTGCTCTGACACAGGCCACACCCATGATACCATCATAGCTCACGGTAACCTCAAACTCCTGGCTCAAGCCACGCTCCTGCCTCAGCCTCTCGGGTTCGTGGGACTACAGGAGGCACCATGACCCGGCCAGTGTTAAAATGTTTGGTAGAGAGAGGTCTCACTGTGCTGTCCAAGCTGGTCTCAAACTCCTGAAGGGCTCGCCCCTAACTCCACTTCCCCAAATGCCAGCCTTACAGGTGTGAGGCCACCATGTCTGAGCTGCGTCTAGTTTTGTTTAAGATGAGAAGTCTTGAGAGATTGCTTTAAAAATGGAGACGCAAAGAAGGTAGTTGGTGGAGTCAGCTCAAGTTAGCGGGGGTGGGGCGGGAGTTAGGGTCCAAAGCTCTAGACCCTGGCAGCACCACACCTCTTTTCCCGGGCAAGATGCAGGAGGAAACAGGGATAGAACTGCCTCTGAGGAGGGAAGGAAGGGCGGGGAGCCCAGGGAGCAGGTGCCCTCCGGGCCCCCTCGGGAGCGGAAAACCATGTGCCCCCGCGGGGGAGGGCGGAGGGGGGCTGCGGGTGGAGGAACGTAGGACCAGAGTGCGGGAATCAGCTCAGCAGCGTCAAAGCGGGTGGCCTCGCGCTCCAGGCTGATGCCTGCCAGGAGGGCACGGCCAACAAGGAGCGCGGGGGCGCGAAGGGCCAGAGGCAGAGGGGAGGGATGCGCCCCCATCTCCGTCGCGGATGGGCCGCATGACCCTCAAATCGTTCTTCAACCTTTCCGGGCCGCACTCTCCCTTCACCGAGCCCTGCCCCGCCGAGCGGCACCTTGTGCAAGTCAGCGGCCAGCGCGCCCGCGATGTCCTGCTCGCGCTCCTGGATCATCCGCCGCAGCGCCTCCAGCTGCTGGACTCGGAACTGCAGCGGGCGAGTCTTGCCCGAGTTGAAGGCGGTCCGAGCCCGCTTCACCGTGTCGCTGATCTTGCTCATGGTGCCTGGGGACAGAGAGAGCTCAGCGGCAGGGGAAGCGGGACTCCCGCCTCCCGGGCCCGCACCCGGGCACTCAATGCCCCGCGCCTCCCCCGCCTCCTGGCTGTAACGGGAAGGGGCGCCCTCCCCAGGAGCCAGGCTCGGCCCTGGGTAAACCGCCTGCCCCTGCAAGGTTCCTCTCCTGACTAGCCCAGCGTCTGTCCGGCCTTCCCGGCCGTCTCTCTACGCTCCTGAGTGGGTGACAAATCAGGGCAGTGGGGCGATTCTGAGCTGCGGGGAGCTTCTTGGCAGTGTGCCGGGAGCCGGACCTTTCCCGGCCTCTCTGCAGTCCCACCCCGCCTCCACCTGCTCACCAAGCTGGTGACACTCCCAAGAGCTCTGCACGCGGGAGGGCGAGCCACTTCCAGATTATATGGGAGGAGCTCAATTCGCGGTTCCACACCCACACTGATAGAAGGCAATCCAGCACCACCTTTCTGGCAAGGCTGGGTTCTCCAAAGCACGGGTTACTCGGCGGACCTGAACAGGCCTCGTGTGCCACCCTCGTGAGACTCAAACTAAGGGTTTGCAGAGGCTTAGGCAGAAGCGTGGAGGCCATTCCCACTACCACAGCAAGAAACCCCACTGGCAAATTGGGATAGCCCGAATGGGCGCGATTTGGCAACATTTAGCAAAAGCCCTTGGTACATATTTCTCTGTGACACAGAAGGTCCGCATTCAGGAGTTTGTAGGAACTAGTGTCCCTAAACCTTCGTGAATAAGAAAGTCTTCACAGTCTATGTGTAACAGACCAAATATTGGGGACACCCTAACAGCAGGAGGAGGCAGTTTAAGTGAGCTACGGTGCAGCGGCAGGGCGGATTCTCCTGCTGACCATTGTCCAGGCTGCCCCTGTTGCTTATCACGGCCCTCCCTGCACCAGATAAGGGCTTGGCTCCAGGGATAAGAAACAGGTTACAGAACAACAGGTACTCTAGGCTTGTGTGTGCGCACGGGTGTGTAGGTGCGTGTGCCCATGCGTGCAAGAAAAGACTAGACGGGTAGCCAGCACCAAAAGACCAGCAGGACAGGCTGCAGGCCAGGGTGGAATTATTGGTGACCTCTGTTTTCATCTTCTGTTTGTGTTTGATTTTCTTGCAAAGAACTTGTAGTTTTTAAATGTTTGTTACATTTTTTTTTGAGTAGTCAATACATGCTCATAGTACAAAACTATAAAGAATATTAAAGAGAAAAGCCAGTCCCCTTTCTCCCCTCTCTGTCAGCTGCTGGGTTCTGCTCTACAGAGGCGGCCACTAGGCCAAGTCCTCACTCCACTTCCTGAGGGATTCGGCCCACTCAAACCTTGGCATAGCTTTTAACATCGGGAGTAAGTAAGGATATTCCGTTTTGCAAAAAAACAAACCATATGTATAATTATATCATAGGCAGATGCAGCCATAGACACATGATCCTGCCTGAATTCCAGCTAGTGGCTCTGAGCCCAGCCTCAGCCCCAGGCCATTAGCACAGGGACGGGGAACTGCCAGTACCCAGAGTGCCCCAAGCCTGGCATTCCATGGCCCCCTCTCTGGGATGATGAGAGGCTTGGGGACCCCTCAGTGGAACTTCTGGGTCCTGCAATCCAGGCCCCTCCCCCAGCCCTACAGCCTGGCCAGAAAGTCGCTTCACCTAGGCAGGTGGCCTGAGGGGAAGAGACTGGTGTGAGTGAAGCACCCCAGCATCACCTCCCCGTACTCTCTGAGGACAGCTGGCCTGGGCCTCTTCTGTGAGACGGGGCTCTCATCAAGTCATTACAGAGGTTCACGGAGCCATTACGCACCTCACAGGGCACCTGCCACCTGAATGGGACTCCTTTCCCAGAGCTGGCCTGAGCCCTGTGCCCCTGCACTCACTCCCCTTATCTGTGCCAATGGTGCCACTGCCCCACTGTACCCCACTGGTTCCCCCATGAGCCTCCTCGATCCTCACAGCAGCCCTGAGCTGGCGCCCATGCAGAAGGCAGGGTGAGGAGCACACTTTATAGATGAGGAAAGGCTGAAAAAAGAGAAAGCCTTGTTTTGGGTTTCACAGTTGTCAAGCCGCAGGCCAGGGTCTGAAGTTACATCTGTCCCTAACAGCCGCTCTGCAGTCCCAGGTGAATGAGGGAGGCCGCCAGCATGTCCAGACCTTTCACCAGCGGCCACTGCGCTGCCCCTGCTCCACAGACCTCGGGGCCCTCTACCTCCTGGAGCTGGGACAGAACAGCTGCCAGAGACCTGGGCCTCCAGAGACGGCAGAGGACTCTTAGCCCTACTCTGAACACAGGCTCCCCTGGATACTCCTTCCTAGGAAAAAGTATAAGGAATGGTGGGTGGTTACCTTGGACACAGGCTCTCCCGGTGGCTGGAGCTCCTAGAATGAGCAGGAGCCAAGGGGGCAGGTATTTAAGGACCCTCCTTCCTGCCCAGTCAGCCCTTGGAGTCCTGCCCAGGAAGTTTGCGTGACAGGAAAAAAACAATATTCAAATATGGGGTGTAGCATAATCCCGACCTCTGGTCCCTACAGCCCTGGTTTTGGGGATTAGGTCCTCGGTTGTCTGCTTTTGTTCTATTCTGAAAGCAAGAATGTGTCTGAAGGCTTGGGCAGGGCTCACATCCAATCTTCAAAAGGAGATCTGTGTTTGCCCTGGGCGTGGGGGCCGCTAATTGATCCAGCCTGGCGTGGAGCTCTTCCAGATTTCCAAAGCACCATAGCCAGACACTGTTCTCCCAGTTCCCAGTTATATAAGGTCAGTGGCGGGTGAGCTGGGAGTCACCGTGAGTGTGCATGCACCTCCAGGCCACACATGACAGCCACCACCTCCCTGGCTCATTCACGCCTTCCTCAGCCTCCCTTACCCTGGTGCCAGGGCCTCACTGAGGTTGAGACCCCCAACCCTGGGGAGGCACAGGCTGAGGGCTTTCCACAGTCCCCACTGATGTCAGCCTCTGCCCTCTTGTTGAACAGCAGAGAAGGGGTCCAGAGATGCTCCTTCTGGCTGTTCATCCAGGACACCAGAGCTGCTTGGGAAGGAAGGAATCCAGACAGCCCCTTCCTCTGCTGTTTGGAAGATGTTTGCTGGGCTTCTGCTCTAGACACGCTGTGGGGCAAAGGCAGACGTGGCTACCGCTCTGCTGCTTCCATGGACTTTCAGCCTCTTCCTGCCACCCTCACCCACCTGTTCACCTGGCATCTGCTATCCCTGCCTCCCATTTCACAGAAGGTCCCCCATGGTGGCCTAAAAGCCCTGTGGTCTTGTCCTCCCCATCTATCCACCTATGTGGTTCTGCTCAACATGACTTGAAGTAGCACCCAGCCCTCATAGCTCTGTCCTCTGGCTTCTTGCTCTGTCTCCACAGCTCTTATTTCCCTGTTGCATGCGCTCTGTCGCTACCTCTCTCCTCGCCCACACCAGGTATTTGATTTGTTCACTGCTGAAACCGCCAGCCCCCTGGAATAGTGTCAGGAACATAGTAGCTGCTCAGTAAACATTTATTGAATATGGAATCAACAGAAAATTTCAAAATAATATGAAAACTGTAGTACCCTGGGTGTACCGAGGATGCCAGATGCGCTCAGATGGGAGTCCTATGGGAGTGAGTGAGAGATATTCAGACAAGGAACATCAAAATCAGAGGCAGACAGACAGGACACAGAGTAGCGTGTCCACCAAGGTTTGTCACTAATGGGAGTGGCACCATACACTGGAGGTGAAGATGTTCTTGGAGATCAGTGGCTGGGCGGCCTGGGGGTGGGGAGCATTGAGGGGTTTATCAGACAGATAAAACTTTGTTTTGGAGACTCCCCCGGACAGGGCATCATGTTAAAGAGGTCTAGACCGAATGCTGGACGTGCTGTAGACAAGAAATCATGAGACACCAAACAAGACTGGCAGAATGGGAGGTGTTCCAGAAACAGTAGAAGGAAACTCCAACAGGACCCAGTGCCTGGGGTGCCCTGAAAGAGCCAGGCGATTTCCTACCCCAGGGCCTTGGCACATGACCTATTTTCCTGGAGCACTTCTACTCTGCATCAGGCTAATTCTTAGGTTTGTTCAGATCACAGCTTCCCTGACTCCTCCCTCCCCTCAAACACCTTCCTTATTTCTGGGAACCTGTCACGACTTGCAATCACATTGTTGTTTATGTGACTATTTCTTGATTGTTTCTCTTTTCTCCTTGTTCCCCTATGGAATGGAATGTCCACAAAGACAGAGATCTCAACTTTTGTTCAGGACCATATCCCAGCCCTTACATAGTGCCTGGCCCTGGGGAGATCTCTGAAGATGTGAAAACAGCCTGATGAACCTAATTACCCCACCCCTGGGGCTGGGTGGGGCTCCATGAATGAATGGGGAGTTAGTTTGCCCAAATTTCTAGGATGTTTAGGTTAGCAATAGCTGACAGGAAGGGGAACCACTTTCTTCATATAAGTAGAAGGGGGAAAAGTGAGCAGTGATCTCGGGGATCCTCTCTCTCCTTTCTGTTTAGAGAGGGGAGCAGAAGAGACCCGGAGCCGGAATCTTCAAGCTCATTCTGCTCAGACAGTGGAGGAGAGGGCGCAGGCCCTGTCTCTGAACTGAGGTGGTGCGGCCGAGAGCATGGGGACTGCAGGGAGTCTGCCCCGGCTCAGCTCAGCAGCACAGGGAGAAGCAACTCTCAGAGATACATCCAAGGAGCAGAGGCAAACTCAAAGGTGTGTTAGAAAATTCCCTTGGAATTAGAATGAACAAATAAAGCCTGTGTTGAGATTCTGAGGCTTGATGAGATCTTGCTCCAGAAACTCTAAGCCACAAGTTAAACGGTAGAAGCCATGACAGCGCCTCCCGTGAGCAGACAGAGGCCATCTATGAGCGAGTGATGGAAACATTCGGGAACACCCATAACTCCAGCCAGCATGGAACTCTCCCTGAGCGCGGGCCTGCCAGGGGACTCAAATAAGCAGAATTTAATTATCACTTGTTTGCAGACCAGAAAGGGCTACCAGCCCAGACCAGCCACCTCCGAGGCCGTGCCGTGCACACAGAGCCCCTCACAGAGCCTGGTTAAGCAGGCAGCCACCCTGGCAAGGTGCCCCCTTGGCTGTGGCGCCAACAACTCTGGAGCTGACGCCAACTTACCTTGGGGACCCTGGCCCCCAGCCATGTGTAAATTGGGAGAGGATGCTTAGGGACCATTGACTTGGCGGCTGTTCTTGTCATAGCTAAACAGATAGTCACAGGTCTAGGCAGGATGTGGAGAAGGTGGCAGCCTCCTACACTGCTGGCGTGAGTGTAAATGGTGCGTGAGCTGCTCAGGGAGCCACACGCAGAGTCCCCACCCGACCCAACATTCCATCATTAAGTATGTACCCAAGAGAAATGAAAATGTGAGGCCACAAAAAGCTCACAGAATATAGCCGGGCATTGTGATGGGTGCCTGTTTATGGCAGATTCTTCTTAAACTAGTGGCAACAACCCCATGTCCCTGAGTTGATGCCTGGATGAGTACAATGTGGCACAGCCATCTGAGGGACTGTTACTCAGCATGCAGGGGGTGAAGTGCTGTCACACGCCCGGCAGGAAGGAGCCTGACAGCGTCATCCTAACACAAATCCACATGTCATATGATTCCACTTACATGAAATGTCCCAGACAAAGCTAATCCATACAGGCAGAAAATAGATTCCTGGTTTCCAGGTTATTGGGAGACATTGGAGGCTGGGAATGGGGAGTGACTGCTAATGGTGTGGGGTTTCTTTTAGTGGAGACGAGAATGTTTAACAATGTTAACAATGTTTAACAATAGATTATGGCTGAGTGTGGTGGCTCATGTCTGTAATCCTAGCACTCTGGGACCTAGCACTCCTACCACCAAGTAAGACTCTGTCTCAAAAAAATAAATAAATAAATAATAAAACTAGATTATGGCAGTGGCTGCATAAGCAAATAAACAAACAATAAAAAGAACACCATGGAATCATACACTTTCTTACTTTTTATTTTTTTCTTGAGATTCTCTTGCCTCAGCCATCCAAGTAGCTGGGACTATAGGCACCCATCACAACGTCCGGCTAGAAATCATACACTATCAATAGGTAAATTATGTGCTGTGTGAATTGTATCCTCCATAAAGCTTTTTTTTTTTTTTTTGAGACAGAGTCAAACTTTGTCACCCTGGGTAGAGTGCAGTGGCATCATAGCTCACAGAAACCTCAAACTCTTCGACTAAAGTGATCCTCTTGCCTCAGACTCCCCAGTAGCTGGGACTACAGGTGCCTGGCCATGACGCCCAGCTACTTTTTAAAGAAGGAGTCTCACTCTTTCTCAGGCTGGTCTAGAACTCCTGAGCTCAGGCAGTCCACCTGCTTTGGCCTCCCAGAGTGCTAGGATTACAGGCATGAGCCACCGTGCCCAGCCCTTCTCCATAAAACTACTTAAAATTTTACTCTATACACTCTGGAAGGCCGAGGCAGGTGGATTGCTTGATCTCACGAATTTGAGACCAGCCTGAGAAAGAGCAAGATTCCATCTCTAAAAGATAGCTGGCATTGTGGCGGGCACCTGTAGTCCCAGCTATTTGGGAGGCTGAGGCAAGACAATTGCTTGAACCCAACAGTTTGAGGTTGCTGTGAGCTATGACGCCATGGCACTCTACCAAGGGTGAAAAAGTGAGACTCTGTCTCAAGAAAAAAAAATTTTTTTTTTTTTACTCTATATTCAGAGCCTTCACTCTAAGAAAATAAAAAATGAACTTAAAATTTTGGGGGGCCGGGTGTGGTGGCTCACGCCTGTAATCCCAGCACTCTGAGAGGCCGAGGCAGATAGATCCCTTGAACTCAGGATTTCGAGACCAGTCTGAGCAAGAGCAAGACCCCATCTCTACTAAAAATAGGAAAACTAGCTGAATGTCTGGTGTTGTGGCAGGCACCTGTAGTCCCAGCTACTCTGGAGGCCGAGGCAAGAGGATTGCTTGAGCCCAATAGTTTGAGGTTGCTGTGAGCTGTGACACCACTGCACTCTCTCAGGGCACAGAGTGAGACTCTGTCTCATAAAAATGAAATTCTTTTGAAACCTCCCATACAGAAGAATTTCAAGTAATTTATGTAGATACTCTGCCCTTGAGGCAGTGGAAGATAACAGGCTCCTTACCCTCGTGTGTGGGCAGCACACAGAAATGTCCTTCCAAAGAAGACAGTGTGGACGGGGACACCTGGCAAACAGGCCTCACCCAGGTGACAAGGTCCACATCAGCCGTGATAAGTTGTGTTGACCATAGGTAGCCTTGGCGTGATGTGATAAAGTGACACTTTGCCTCTATGTTCTTCCTCCCCTACCCACAACCCCAGTCTAATCATGAGGAAACCACCTGACACCCTGACTGAGAGATATTCTGCAAAATACCTGGCCAGGACTCCTCAGCAGTAAGGCAGGCCTGAGCCAAGGGGAGCCGTGGAGACAAGGCGGCTGAAAGTGACGTGAGTTCCCCCAGGTACTCGGCACACAGGAGCTCTCTGTACTGTCGGCGCAACTTCTTGTACCAGGCTGAGTTTATTTTAAAAACTCATTTGCTGGCAGTGTGTAGTAGTGAGAAGTGACTTCTAGCTTCATGGCTCTGGCCCTGAGACCTGGGAAAGATGCCTTCTTCAGGACTGATGTCCCCATCAGTTAAAAGAGTTGTGCCACAGAGAACAAATACCATTCAGTACCTTCTAACTCACAGGTGGAAGCTGAAACAGTGCATCTCATGAAGAGAGAGAGGGGCTGGGAAGGGAAGAGAATCAGGGCAGGAGATGAAGAGAGGTTGATTAAGGGCACGAAAATATAGTTAGGTGGAAGAAATAAGATCTAGTGTTTGATGGCTCACAGAAAATATGTACATCTGTAATGTATCCATTTAAAAATATGCTTATGCCCAAATCTCCAGGAGTTGTGGATGCTAATGATGGAACAGACAGCAAAGAATGATGCAAAGTGAAATTCCTTCCAAAATAGTTCACTTATAAGGTAAGCTGCAGTTAGCCATAACATTTACCCCAGGGGCATCTTTTTCTCCAAATGAGATTTACTATATTGTATACTTCAGTAAGTCTTTGCCTGTGGTAGGACCCTTCAGTCTGCACTTGGGTTGTATTTCTCTCCCCCTCCCCCTCAGTGCCCCCAGGGCCCCCTTGCTCCCTGCCCTTCCCACTTGCCTGGTGGACCATCCCCCCCTCATCCACTGATGTCACCTCCCTCTAGGGTCAGCCAAAGTGCCCTCCAGCTGGCTGGGGGTCCTTCACACACAAACTGCCCAGTGAGGCTTGTGGACCCAGGTGGGTTGACTGCCAGGGCGTGGCCAGGATGAGGATAATGAGGGTACAAGGGTGGGGGTGGGACAGATGTAACAGGCTTCCCTCAACCGCAAATCACTTCTTGTTTTTTGTTTGTTTGAGACGGAGTCTCACTCTGTTGCCTTGGGTACAGTGCTATGGCATCATAGCTCACAGCAAACTCAGACTCTTAGGCTCAAGCAACCCTCCTGCTTCAGCCTCTCAAGTAGCTGGTATTATAGGCACCCTCCACAATGCCTGGCTAGTTTTTCTATTTTTAGTAGAGATAGGGTCTTGCTCTTGCTCGGACTTGTCCCAAACGCCTTAGCTCTGGCAATCTTCCCATCTTGGCCTTTCAAAGTGCTAGGATTCCAGGTGTGAGCCACTGCACCCAGCCTGCACGTCACTTCTGACCTGGGGTGGACCCCTCCTGAGACCTTTCCACCCCTGCAGTCTGCAGGTGGGATCCTGGCCAACAACTCTTTAATACCCAAAGGAGAGTTTCAGGAAGTCACTGTTTTTTATCAGTTGGTCAGCTACCATTTCCAGAGCCCTGCCCTGGAGCGGGGTGAAGTCAGCAGAACTGGCCGTGCCCCACCACATCTGCACCACTGGAGAAGTGCAGGGAAGGACTCCTGGGGCCTCTTCATCTCTCTGCATCTGCCACCAGGTGAGGTCCCTTGGCCAGAGAAGCTGCAGGTTTGCAGCCTGGGAGAGGAGAGGGAGCAAGAAGGGGCCTCACCTGTGGATGCCACAGAGGTCCTGGTTCTCATCCAGACCCCTGGACTGTCCTGCTCCCAAGAAGCTTCTGCTGAGTCAGGACACAGGGCAGCCCAGGGGTGCGGAAGGTAAAGGCACTGGCCAAGTCAGCCTCCCAGGCAGGGAGGCCACAAAATGCAAGTCAGGGTGAGTTAGGCCCTTTCCGCCTGGCAGCAGGAATGCCCGGCCTGTCCAGCCCAGGCAGAGCCCGCCTGAGTCACCAGCTGGCTGCTCTCCCAGCTGCAGAACCCCCAGTGGCCCAGCCCACACTCCTGGAGGGGTCACAGCCGGGCACGCCAGGGCACGCCTGGGTTGGCACTGCGGTCCCCCTGGGTCTGGGAAGCCCCACCCCAGATCACAGCAAACATACAGAATGCCCCCTCAGCACACACCCCTCTCCAAAGGGAAAGAAACTCCACACTTCATTTCTTCACAACAATCACACCAATGTAACGTTACAAACCCGACAAGCCTTTCCTAGCTCACTCTTTTCCTTTTGGACTCACTTGCCACTTCTTCAATATTAGCATCTCAGAATCTGCTCCCCATGTGTCTTTCTCAGTGCTTATATAACAGCAAACCATAAAAAAGACACAACACATTGGGGGTTGGGACTGTTTTAAAAGCAGGTTTTAGCAGACACACTGTTCTGCATCTTCTGATGTAGCTCCCTGGTGTGTGGGGACAGTCCTTCCAGGACAGCTGGACAGCCTGGCAGCCCCTTCTCATGCCACTTTAGTGCTGAATACGCACGCAGTCGTGATGCTCCCTGTCAACCGAAACCACTTTGCTGCCAAGTTTTCACCACTGTTCCATGAACTTCCTTGAATGTACTGATTTTTTTCATGGGATATTTGCATCATTAGAGTTCATAGGTTTCACCCGGTGGCCGCCATGGTGGCCCTGAGAGCTGGCCGCTGACTGCTGTGTCCTTCAGGTGAGCTGGGCTGGCTCCCCACACACTGGCAATCTGCGGTGGTGCCTGGCAGCCTCCCTGCTATGCGCATTTCTTCTTTCAGGTGTTTAGTTTTCCTTGTCAGCATTAGGAGCTCTTTGTAGATTAAGCCACCTGCCTTACCTAGATAGTTCTCAGCTGTCATTTGTCCACAGACTTCACTGTGTTAACGTTTTTGTAGCCAAATAGAACTCTAATTTTTTTTTTTTTTTTTTAGTTTTGATCAATTGGTTCCTCCTTGTCCTGAGATTGTTCCTCTAATCCACGGAATTTCTTGTAAGGTATTTGTTCTTGTATTATTTGCTTTGAACCCACCAAGAACTGACTTTGCAGAAGTCAGAGGAAGCGCTCACTCACTTTCTTGCAGATGGCCAACCTGTGGCGCTGACATCATTTAACAACAACTCCCCCACTTCCGGGTGCTCACTGTGGTCCAGGCACATCTGTGTATTAACTCATTTAATCCTCATAGCTTCCCAAAGGGCAGGAATGATTTTTTTTTTTTTTTGAGACAGAGCCTCAAGCTGTCACCCTGGGTGGAGTGCAGTGGCATCACAGCTCACAGCAACCTCCAACTCCTGGGCTCAAGCAATTCTGCCTCTGCCTCCCAAGTAGCTGGGACTACAGGTGCCCGCCACAACACCTGGCTATTTTTTGGTTGCAGTTTTCATTGTTGTTTGGCAGGCCCGGGCTGGATTCCAACCTGCAAGTTCAGGTGTATGTGCCTGGCACCTTACCCACCTGAGCTACAGGTGCCGAGCTGCAGGAATGGTTACTGTCCCCACTTTTATAGATGAGGACCTGGAGCACATGGAAGTGAAGTAATTTGCCTAAGGTCACATGGCTAGTAGGGGGTAGAGCCAGGTGTCACCACTGGGGAACCTGAGACTCATCCCCTCTATGGAGTCCTTGTCACCCAGGTTTTCAAACATGTGGATAGAGTATTGGATATATTTTCCTCAAAATTCTTTGACTCTCCCCCCCATGGATCTGAGTTACACCTCCTTTCTCATCCCTCTATTTACTTAGAGACAGAGTCCCACTCTGTCACTCTGGGTAGAGTGCTGTAGCATCATAACTCACAGCAACCTCAAACTTTGGGGCTCAAGTGATCCTCTTGTCTCAGCCTCCCAAGTAGCTGGGACTACAGGCACCCACCACAATGTGTGGCTAGATTTTGGTCTATCTTTAGTAGAGAGAGGGTCTTGCTTTATTTAGGCTGCTCTCAAACTCCTGAGCTCAGGTGATCTACCTGCCTCAGCCTTGCAGAGGAGTAGATTTTTTTTTTTTGGCAGTTTTTTTTGGCCGGGGCTGAGTTTGAACCTACCACCTCTGGCGTATGGGGCCAGTGCCCCACTCCTTGAGCCACGGGTGCTGCTTGGAGTAGATGTTTTTTTAAAAATGAGACTACAGTCTTACTTTGTCAGTACTTAAAATGGCACAAATTGGTAATTGCCTAGAAAATTTAAATTGCCAAAAATGACTTACAAGGAAATGAAAGTAATCACCTTAACTAAACTGATCACTGAAACATCTTCCTATCAAATGGTCATCAAAAGGAGATGTTTTCCGTTCATTTTTTGTAACAGTATCATATAATGTGAAATATATGATACAGTGTGAAATGTATCATACATTTAGAAAATTAAAGAAACTATGTGTTGGCCCCCCAAAATAATTAGAAAGCAAACTCATTCCTCTATCTGATAGTCCTAAAAATTCACTTTGACAAATTTTCATGAAACAATAATCCCTATTTGCTACCACTAATTTCAGAAACAAAAAAAAAGGAAGCAGAAAAATAATCCTACTCATTCTAGAAGACTTAGAATAATGTTTATGTCAACAATTAATAAGGATACAACAGAGAAAGAATGCAGTTCTTATCTCTCTCTATAGTAACTATTAATAATTATCATTTAAGAATATTAATAATTGGCCGGGCGTTGTGGCGGGC
>CAUYQV010089678.1:0-18016 GCA_963574575.1 Galagoides demidoff
CTGTGGCTCAAGTGGCTAAGGCACCAGCCACATACACCTAAAGTGGTGGGTTCGAATCCAGCCCGGGCCTGCCAAACAACAGTGCTGGCTGCAACCAAAAAATAGCCGAGCATTGTGGTGGGCCCCTGTGGTCCCAGCTACTTGGGAGGCGGAGGCAGAAGACTCGCTTGAGCCTAGGAGTTGGTGGTTGTTGTGAGCTGTGATGCCATGGCACTCTACCCAGGAGGATAGCTTGAGGCTCCTTCTCAAAAAAAAAAAAAAAATACCCAGGCACTGTGGAAGGTGCCTATAGTCCCAGCTACTCAGAAGCTGAGGCAAGAGGATCACTCGAGGCAAAGAGTCTGATTTTTTTTTGTTGTTTGTTTGTTTGTTTAGCAGGCACCGGCAAGGTTCCAAACCACCAACCCTGGTGCATGAGGCCAGCGCTCTAACCATTGAGTTACTGGCGCCCAGACAGGTAAAGAGTTTAAGGTTGCTGTGAGCTATGACACCATAGCACTCTACTGAGGGTGACAAAATGAGACTCTATTTCAAAATAAATAAATAAAAATCAATTGCACTGCCTTCATTTGAGTTTGTAGGAATTAAGAAATTAAGCCCTGGTGACTTAAAACATACCACTGTTTATTTTTTCTGCGTTATTTCCTGCTCGTGTTTATAAAGCCTATTTAACCCAGCAGGTCAAAGTGGGTTAGACTGCCTTCATACCGGGCTCTGAAAGTGACTGTGAGATGCAGGCTTCATAATATTCACTTTTGAGTAAAAGGTAGATCACACTTATAAGTTACACCCGGGCTGGCCTGAGCACAGAGCCACCTGTGGCCGGCTCCGGACTTTTAAGGAGAAATGCTCTCTAGATCCAAACACTCCCTTCCATTCATTTATCAGCCTCCATTCATTCACTGACCTCCCCAAATCCTCTGAGGATGTGGCCAGGTATTAGACACAGAAAAGGTATCAGAAGCTGCCCTCCAGTGAGGAAGGCCACAGGGCCACCACCCCATTCCATCGTATTTCAGGAAATGTCTGTAGTAAGTGCTGAGGATGCAAAGAAAGAGCATTTCCACATGGGAGGACGTCAGCAGAGTTGCCACAATGGGCTGTGAAGGCTGGACGGGGCATCCGCATCTCACAGCATCGTGACTGCTGTTAAATCAGCTGCCCCCCCTTTACTCACTCATCCATCCCACAATCTCGGCATTTCTATTTTTTTAGAGACAAAGTCTTGCTCTGGCTCAGGCTGGTCTCGAACCTGTGAGCTCAGGGAATCCGCCCGCCTCAGCCTCCCAAGTGCTGGGATTACCAGTGTGAGCCACCTCGCCCAGCTAATCTTGGCATTTCTATACCGGATCGGGCACTCTTGGCCCTGGGCAAGTGGAGGACAGAAGCACAGTCTGGCAATTGTGGGAGCTTACCTCCCGGTGAAGAAGACAAACAATAAAAAATAAATGAGTTAAATAAGCAGCCTGGCCGGTGATAGTCACTTTGAAGTCAACAAAGCTATAAAATGAGGGCCACATGCGGTCCACCTAGGACATTTATCCGGCCCGTAGGACATTTATCCGGCCCGACATTTATCCTGGCCGGTGATAGTCACTTTGAAGTCAACAAAGCTATAAAATGAGATGGGGAATGCGTTGCCAGAGGGGTGTCGATGGTGGGTGGGAAGCTGTTGTGGCAAGAGGTGAGGGGAAGAGCACAGCAGGTACAGGGAACAGCCTGTACGATGGCCCTGGGGAGGTAAAGAACTCGGTCTGAGGAGCCCATATGGAAGAGAGAAGTCAGTACTCAAGGGGACCCATCGGCTCTGATGAGGAGTTTTATTATACATGTAGAAGTCCATTTGTGAGACCTTTCAGCAGGGGACTCATAAGATCTAATCCAGGCATCCTCAAACTATGGCCTGAGGGCCACATGCGGTCCGCCTAGGACATTTATCCGGCCCGCAGGGTGTTTTTGCCACTGCTGCCTGTCCTGCTTAGCAGCTGACTCATCCCCGGGCCACAGTCCAGCCCTCCAACGATCTGAGGGCCAGTGAACTGGCCCCCTATTTAAAAAGTTTGAGGACCCCTGATAACTTTTTATTTTGAGACAGAGTCTCACTTCGTCACCTTCAGTAGAGTGCTGTGGCATCATAGCTCACAGCAACCTCAAACTCTTGAGCTCGAGCAATCCTCCTGCCTCAGCCTTCTGATTAGCTGGGACTACAGGCACCTGCCACAAATCCGGCTGCTTTATTTTTTTTTTTATCCTCTGGTAGAGAATGGTCTCACTCTTTCTCAGGCCTGTCTGGGACTCCTGAGCTCAGGCAATCCACCCAACTTGGCCGCCCAGAGTGCTAGGATTACAGGCGTGAGCCCATATCCCTGGCTGGTCTAAACTTCTTGAGAGCCAGAACTCTGTTTCTTAATGTTTTCCAACTATTTATTGAATTGAATTGAATTTCACCCACTCTGCCAAGAATTAGCCATAGGAGCCTCGGCCAAGTCCCTTCACAGACATCTGTGCCCCTGAGTCTTCTCTGTACTTGGTAGGCATCAGCCCAGTATTCGTTGGACGGAGACTTTGGTGGCCTCCCTGCAATGGGAGGACGGAAGATGGTTCCTTCCAGCTCTAGCATTTGCAGGAGTTTGTGACCTCAAACTGCAAAAACAGTCGTAGAGTTATCCAGGCTTCTTCCAGTGCTTGGTTCCGACTGGATTATTATAGCTCATTTCACTGCAGAATGACCCAAAACCCTCCTTGGACTCTCAGTCACAAAGGGGAAATTAACAGTAACATAAAAAGTTAAGAAGGTGGGAGAAGATTATCACTCTTGTCAACAATAAAATCTGCTGCTGATCTTCAGTGGTGGAGACAGGCACATCTATTATTTATAGAATACAGATTGTTAAATATTAAATACTTGAGCCTGGGATAGTGAGAGGGTAAAACCAGGATTGTGAACTTGTCAGAATCATAAAAATGGTAACTCTTTGCAAGGGTGAAGCGCGCCTACGTTTATTACTGCTTTTATTATACTATAAATTAAGGAGGGAAACCCATGATGTGTCAGTTTCAAGTTCTAAGTGATCAGCCGTCATCGTTGGGATGGCATCTGTGTCTACTTAACTCTGCTTCACAAACACTTACCAGCCCGCTTGCGTAGAACTGTTGACTATTTCAGTTGGGAAGGTGGCAACCACCGATAAGCTTTTCTCCTTATTTACCACATGAGGGAAGGGCAGGAGAGTCCAGCATTTTATGAGCCGGTCATTTTTCTTGTGGTCACTTGCACATTTGTCCAAAGTTTTGTGCTGATGATAGCAAAAATACTTCTTAAAAATCTTAAAAGTCACACGATGACAAACAACTTAATTTTTGTAAGATGTTTACATCCCTCGACTTATTTTTGCTTTGTTTGTTTTGAGTTTGTCTCAAGCTGTCACCCTGGGCAGAGTGACCTGGCATCATAGCTCACAGCAATTTCTTGGGTTGAAGCGATTCTCTTGCCTCAATTTTCTATTTTTAATAGGAACGAGGTCTTGCTTTTTGCTCAGGCTGGTCTCAAACCTGTGAGCTCAAACAATCCACCCACCTCGGCCTCCCAGAATGTTAAGATTATAGGCGTGAGCCACCGCACCTGGCCTACATCCCTCAATTTATCCTAATTTATTTCTGGCCTGAATTTTTCATGCAAATCAAAATCTTGAACCACCACCACTTGCATCATAACATGACATGAGACACCATGAGATCTGTTTACTTGTCTCTAAGGGCCCATAGACGCAAAAGCTTGATTTCCTGATTTATTGCCCATAATGAAATGATTTTTCCCTCTTCTTACAATGAAGATTTGCACATCCAATTTATTTTTCCTTTCTGAAAAAAATGTGTTGAATTAAGCCAAAATATTTCCAATGAAGTGCCTGATTCAAGTACAAATTCTGCCCGCCAGAGTGGGCAGCCTTCTGTTAGATAAGTGCTCAGTGGGAATTATATATTAAATTATCTCCCTTTAAAACTTATTGATAGACCGATGCCTGTAATCCCAGCACCCTGCGAAGCCGAGGTAGGAGGATCCCTTGAGCTCAGGAGTTTGAAACTAGCCTGAGCACGAGCAAGACCCTGTCTCTACTAAAAATAGAAAAACTAGCTGAGTGTTGTGGTGGACACCTGTAGTCCCAGCTACTCGGGAGGCTGAGGCAGGAGGATTGATTGCTTGAGCCTAGGAGCTTGAGGCTGCTGTGAGCTGTGACTCCACAACACTCTACATAGGGCAACAAAGTGAGACTCTGTCTCAAAAAATTAATTAATTACATGAAACTTATTGACAAACTTATTAATATTTGGATTAATTTTGATGTTAACAAAGTAAATCTTTAACATTTCCATTTTAGGTAGAGAAGGAAAACTGTAACTCACTTGTATAACAGTTTTAACCTTGATTATCCTTTTTTTTGATTGAACCCTATACAATGATATTTAATTTAAAAATTAATCTAGCCCGCAGGATGGATGATTAGTCAAAACTAGGGAAAAGTCAGAAGAAATTAACGATAAAATCAATTTCTTAATTTTGTCACCCCTCTTTCTCCTAGGCATTTTTTTTTTAAGACAGAGTCTCACTTTGTCACCTTTGGTAAGTGTTGTGGCATCACAGTTCACAGCAACCTCAAACTCTTGGGTTTAAGTGATTCTCTTGCCTCAGCCTCCCAAGTAACTGGGACTACAGGTGCCTTCCACAATGCCCATGGCGTTCGTTTGGAGACGAGGTCTTGCTCTTGCTCAGGCTGGTCTCGAACCTGTGAGCTCAGGCAGTCCACCCACCTCAGCCTCCCAAGTGCTGGGATTACAGGCGTGAGCCACCACACCCAGCTCTTTAGGCATTTTGAGGCACATTCTCAATATGAGTTTATATGCCTTCTTCTAAATTCTGCTGAAGTTATAATCTGGAAAGATCTAGTAGACTAGTCCTTTTAGAGATAGGGAAACTGAGGTAAAACAAAGTTCCATAAAGACAGGAAGAAAAATCAGAAGAAGAAATGATTTAGAAAGAGACTGATGGCTCGACGCCTGTGGCTCAATTGGCTAAGGCGCCAGCCACATACACCTAAGGTGGCGGGTTCAATTCCAGCCTGGACCCGCCAAACAACAATGATGGCTGCAACCAAAAAATAGCCGGGCATTGTGGTGGGCGCCTGTGGTCCCAACTACTTGGGAGGCTGAGGCAGGAGACTCTCTTGAGCCCAGGAGTTGGAGGTTGCTGTGAGCTGTGATGCCACAGCACTCTACCCAGGGGGATAGCTTGAGGTTCCGTCTCAAAAAAAAAAAAAAAAAAAGAACGAGACTGACCAGGAAAGTGGGAAAAGCCAGAGCTCAGAGGAGCTAAGACAACGCAGCCAAGGAGAGAGTGAGTTGGGTGCTTAAATAGGGCACAGGAAGAATTTCATTCCAAAACCTGCCCAGTGATCCAGCACGCAGCCATCCACCCAGTTTGTAACGGAAAAGCAGAGAGTTCTCAGAGGTGGATCACTGGTGAAAAGGGAGATTCGATGGAATAGATGGAATCACTGAGAACTTGAAAAATAATTGAGAATAGGATTAAGGCAGGTCATGCAAGAATAAAAATAAAAGAAAGGCTATTAGACGCTCTAGGAAAAACTACAGAAAGTAAACAAGAAATAAAGATCCCCAAATGCAAACAAAATGCACCCTAATGTTAAGCAATCGATGGAATAAAAACATGTTTTATACATTTGGAAAAATGGAACAGAGCTCATTGACAGGCGGGGCAGCAAACGCTCTCCTAAAGATGACATTATAATGCAAAACCACTCATTAGTGTTTACATTTTTTTCTTTCTTCTTTTCTTTTTTTTATATTTTTTTTTATTAAATGATAGCTGTGTACATTAATGCAAACATGGAGTACAGTGTAGTGTTTTCATACACAATTTGAAATATTTTCATCAAGCTGGTTAACAGAGACTTTATGTCATTTACTTAGCTATTGTGTTAAGACATTTATACTCTAGTTTTAGAAAGATTCACTTATACCCTTGTAAGACAGACCACCACCATTAATTCCAGCACTCTGGGAGGCCAAGGTGGGTGGATTGCCTGAGCTCAGGGGTTCAAGACCAGCCTGAGCAAGGGCGAGACCTCATCTCTAAAAAATAGCCAGGTGCTGTAGCGGGCGCCTGCAGTCCCAGCTACCAGGGAGGCCAAGGCAAAAGGATTGCTTAGTCCAGGAATCAGTTTGAGCTACGATGCCACGGCACTCTACCCAGGGTGACAAAGTGAGACTCTGTTTCCAAAAAAATAAAATAAAATTAGAAAGTAACTGGTGGGAGAATTTAAGTACTGTAATATTATGAATATTAAATCTTAAGAGAAGAGAAGAAACTCAAGAAAGGACTCAAGAAGAAATAGAAAATCTGAATGGACTTAAAACAAGAGACTGAATTAGTAACCAAAAATCTCCACACCTCCAATACACAATCCAATGCCCAGGCCCAGAATTCACGAGTGAATTCTATCAAATGTTTAAAGAAGAATTAACACCAAATCCTTCATAAACTCTGCAAAAAAATAAGTCAGAAAGAGGGAATACTTCCCAACTCATTCTGTAAGGCCAGTATTTCGGGATACCAAAACCAGCGAAAGGCGTCACGAGAAAGTCACATATCAACATCCCTAATGAATAGAGATGAAAAAAACCCTCAACAAAATACTAGCAGGTGGAATACAGCAATACCAGAAAATACTAACGAGAGCTGCAAATCAAATCTGTACAAAAAGGATTATATGACCAAGTGGGGTTTATCCCAGGAATGCAACGTTGGTTTAATATATGAAAATCAATAACATCGTACTCCATATTAATGGAATAAAGGACAAAACCACATCATCATCTCGACAAATATAGAAAAAGCATTTGAGAAAATCCAACACCTTTTGACATCGGTAGCAACTCAACAAACTAGGAACGGAAAGGAGCCCCCTCAAAGGCCGTCTGTGAAAAACCCAGAGTGAACTTCATTTTTAACAGTGGAACACTGAATTCTTTCCACTAAAACCATACGTAACACGAGACATTTACCCTCACCAATTCTACCCAACATCGTACTGGACGTTCTAGCCAGAGCAAGAACAAAAGGTATCTAGACTGTAAAAGAAGTACTAAAACTATCTCTAGACACAGATTATATGATTTTACATGTATAAAATCCTAAGGAATACACACACATAAATATTAGAACTAATTAACAAATACAATAAGCCCGCAGGATGCAAAATCAATATACAAAAATCCATTGTACATCTGTCCACTAGTAATGACCAATGTGAAAATGAAATTTAAAAAGCCAATTTCGGCTCAGCACCTGTAGCTCAAACGGCTAAGGTGCTTGCCACATACACCTGAGCTGGCAGGTTCGAATCCAGCCTGGGCCTGCCAAATAACAATGACAACTACAACCAAAAAATAGCTGGGTATTGTGGCGGGTGCCTGCTTGGGAGGCGGAGGCAAGAGAATTGCTTAAGCCCAGGAATTGGAGGTTGCTGTGAGCTGTGATTCCATGGCACTCCACCCAGGGCAACAGCTTGAGGCTCTATCTCAAAATAAATAAAAAGCCAATTTCATTTACAACAGCATCAGAACCTGGAAATTAAAAAATATTACTGGAAGAAGATCTAAGTCAATCAAATCCAGTTTCATGGATTGGAAGACTTAATGTTAAGAAAGCAACTCCCCAAATTGGTTCACAGATTCAACACAATCCCTATCAGACACCTAAATGTGAGAGCAAGACTAAAAAATCTGAGAAGAAAACAGTAAGTAATCTTTACGACCTTGGATTAGGCAATAATTTCTTAGACATATCATGAAAAGCATAAGTGACGCAAGAAAAAAATAGATCAATCGAACTTCAAAATTTAAAACTTTGGTGATTCAGAGGATACCATCAAGAAATTTTTAACAGTGGAAAGTAAAAAAACAACCAGAGAATGAAAGAAAATATATGCAAATCATATATCTGATAAGGGTCTAGTATCTGAAATATATAAAGAACACTTACAACTCAAATAACAAGAAGCATGCAATCCAATTTTAAAATGGACATAAGACTTGTATAGCTATTTCTCCAAAGAAAATATATAAATGATAATAAATAAGCTTATGAAATGATGCTCAAAATTATTAACGATTGGCTCAGCGTCTGTAGCACAGTGGTTTCAGTGCCAGCCACATACACTAAGGGTAGCAGGTTCAAACCCGGCCCAGGCCAATTAAACAACTGCAACCAAAAAATAGCCGGGTGTTGTGGCGGGCGCCTGTAGTCCCAGTTACTTGGGGGGTTGAGGCAAGAGACTTGCTTAAGCCCAAGAGTTTGAGGTTGCTGTGAGCTGGGATGCCATGACACTACCAAGCATGACACAGTGAGACTCTGTCTCAAAAAGAAAAATTATGAATGATTATTCAAACCAAAATCACAAGTCAGATACCACCTCTAGGATGGCTAAAAAAAAAAGCCAGACAAACAGCAAGTGTTGGTGAGGATATGGAGAAGTTAATGGCTGCTGGAGGTTGAGAGGAGAGAATAACAGAGATGAGGTTTTTCTTTTTTGCAAGGACAAAAATGTTCGGGTTTCAGAGAATGGTGCACTCTGGATTTGGAGAATGCACGTGGTAAACACCAATGAATTACGTGCTGTTGTGGAGTGAACGTTACAGCTTGTGAATTATATCTCCATAGAGCAGCGATGCAAATACAAACGGAGAAGAGGACAAGGTTGGGGGTGCGTGAGCTACATCCTCATCTCCCTATTTAGGAGTCGAAAGGTACAGTCCCAAATCAGTAAAAACACATAACGGAGGTGTAATCCCAGAACAGCAGAGGGAATTCCAGAAGAATTAAAGCAAGAAGCAGTTAAAGTTGCTTTTGGGGAGACAGTTGGAGTAACAATGTTGCTTTTCAATATTATTATCTCTTTTCTACTTTTTAACTTTTTTATTTGTTATTTTGGTTGGGGTTTTTCATGGTTGTTTTTGTTTCGTTTTTTGAGACAGTCTCAGTCTGATGCCCTGGGTAGAGTGCAGTGGTGTCATAGCTCACAGTAACCTCAAACTCTTGGGCTTGAGCAATCCTCTTGCCTCAGTCTTCCCAAGTAGCTAGGACTACAGGCCCCTGACACAACGCCCAGTTAGTTTTTCTATTTTTAATAAAAAGGGAATCTCACTCTTGCTCAGGCTGGTCTCAAACTCCGGAGTTCAAGCAATCCTCCCGCCTTGGCTTCTCAGAGAGCCAGGATTACAGGTGTGAGCCATTGTGCCCTGCCTTATTGGTTATTTTGTGTGTGTTTATTTCAAAGGAGGGAGGGAAGGAAAGAAGGAAGGAATTCTCAGAAATGCAGCATTTTTTCAAAGCTCCTAGAGATTGAGGACAGAGGAAGGGAAGCTTTGAAAGGTACTTGTGTGACACCGAGACAGAGCCTCTGGATCAAGGCTCTGTCAGGAAACTGTCCGCACAGTGAAACCTGTCTCTGCTCCCCACAGGCTGCTGTTCTCACCGCATCTCCTGCTGTGGCCAGATGACCCTGTCTGGGCTTGAGCAAGGGTAATGACTGATACGGATTTTTACCCAACCAGCTGAGGGATCTGAGAGTGACACTGTCAAAAATGGAACAATGAAAAAAAATTAATTAAATGTCATGCACTCAAAGACGTAGCAAGAACAGGGCCAAGGCTTAAATAGTCAGCACTCAACTTTCACATAGCTCCTTAGTGTCCCCCCTAATGTGCCAAGAAATCGAGGGTTCAGGCTGTCCTCAGCATCACTCCCCCCACCCCTTGGCTTCTATAACTTTAATTCCAGCCCCCTCTCCTGGGTGGAATCGCTTGCTGAGCTAACACACAGCTCAGACAGCTCTCCATTAGGTTCAGAACTCAGAAAATTACAAAAAAACGAAAACCAAAACAACAAAAAAGCCTTCAGTGTAGAAGATAATTCTGTCCCGGATCTCTCCCTCCGAGTCATGAACATAATAGATTTGACTTTTTACGTCGTTCCTGTGCCCCCCTAAGAAGCATAAAGGAAAGGTTACACTGGCAGGCAGCTGGAAGAGAGTTTAATTAATCCCAAAGTGTGCGCCTCATTTGGAAAGTGCATCACAAAAGAATCCTGTGTTTACTGAACTAGATCCTTAAGGCTATTATCCCTCCACCGATGGTGAGGATTTTTCCAGGGGAGCCTCATTCCCCTGTGGTCTGGAAGCTACCGCCATTAACACCAAGCCCCACACAGGGAACCGTGATTGAAGATGCTGAGGGTGCGGGAACCTCCCCTTGGCATCCCCGTGTAAGGCCTGGTCCCCTGCTTTTCCTCACTCTCCTGGGGGAAGGGAGCGCACAGCTGGCTTTCCCCGGACCATTCCCACCAGGAGCCACGGAGGCCCTACGTCTGGCTCCTAGTTTCCTGTTCCTTTTTTGAAACCGGATGCTGCCCAACCTTGGCACATGTGCTAGGATTGATCAGAAATGGTTGTGCACGAACCTATGCCCTTCAGATGCTCTCAGGTCGGACAATCCTTGTGGAGGAGGGTCGAGGGGTCCCCAAAGTGAAGATCAAGAACCACCTGAAATACAAAGGGGACATTGGTCCTGGGCATTGTATTTAGGTTGTCTAAAAGAAAAAAAAATAAATACAGTTGTAGGGGCGGCGCCTGTGGCTCAAAGGAGTAGGGCACCGGCCCCATATGCCGTAGGGGGCGGGTTCAAACCCAGCCTCGGCCAAAAACTGCAAAAAATAAATAAATAAATAGTTGTGGACAGTACCTGTAACTCAGTGGGTAGGGTGCTGGCCACATACACCGAGGCTGGTGGGTTCGAACCCAGCCCAAGCCAGCTAAAATCAACAATGACAATTGCAACAAAAAACAGCCAGGCGTCGGGGTGGGCACCTGTAGTCCCAGCTACTCAGGAAGCTGAGGCAAGAGAATCACCTAAGCCCAAGAGTTTGAGGTTGCCGTGAGCTGTGATGCCACAGCTCTCTACTGAGAGCAACATGGTGAGACTCTGTCTCAAAAAAAAAAAAAAACAAAAAATACAGTTGTGCTTTAATACAGCATTACCTTTATCAATTAAATAAGTGACAAAAAAAAAGAAAGAAAGCTTAGGCCACAACATCGTGGGTGTATATAATTGAAGACATGAGGCTAAGGGAAAGAAGCCAGTCACAAAAGGTGGCACCGTGCACAATTACATAGAACAGTCAGATGTATAGAGAGAGAAAGGAGAAAGGTGGGTGAGGGGCTAGGAAGAGGGAAGGAGGAGTCAGCTCTATGGGGACAGAGCTCCAGGCTTATGAAGAGTCCTGGAGATGGACGGTGGTGATGTACAATGTGAATGTAACTTAATGCCCCTGAACTGTGCACTTAAACGTGGTTAAAATGGTAAATTCTATGCTCTGTGTATTTTACCACAACTTTTAAAAGTACATTAATTAAGACGAAATAAGCTTAGGGCTTATTCTGTTAAAACATACATGGTGTTCAGCGTTAAGTGCATTTCAGAGACAGCTCCGAAGTCCAGGGCAGGGGTTCCTCAGTGGGCATCTGAGGGCAAGCCCAGACTCTTCTGGAGACTGGGAGGGAAGAAACATCTCCTGTTCATGAGTAATGACTGTGGTTTTCTGGCAAACATTAAGGAGGAAGGAACTAAAAATACTTATCGGCCGCTCTGCCAAAACTCCACAGTGCTCGGAACGTACCAGGCCAACATGTTGAAGCACTTTCTGAGTGAGAGGGAACTGCCTAGACACCAAGGTCAAAGTCATTTCACGCCTTCTCCTTTGCCTCTCACGGAGACTGGTACACAGGAGAGGGACAGGGTGCCCAGCTCGGCTCCAGACAGCTGTGCACCCAGGAGAGGGGCAGCCGCAAGACGAACTGGCCGGGGCCCCAGGTTGCAGGTCACAGTGACGCCTCCCCCACCCAATGGCAGGCCCAGCCGAGCACTGCCAGGCGGGGCCCCTTCTGCTGCCAATTCAAAGCTAAGTCAGAAAGAGCAACGTAGACATTTCCCGAATGCTCCCTCCCAAGCTGCAGGAATACCAGCCCAAGACACCTGCAGAGGGTGTGCGAGAGAGGGAGAAATAGGTGTGGTCAGGAGGTAGCCCTGACAGAGTTGTGGTCTTTGAGACCCGAGCTTCCTAGCGGTCAAAGTGCATGAGAATCGCCAGGACCCAAGTAAAAGGCAGGCTCTGACCTGGGCTGAGATCCTGCATTCTGAGCACACACCCAGGGGTGCCGATGCTGCTGGCCGATGGACCACACTATGAGACACCCTCACCAGGCACAGAAGGCAAACAGGGATGGAGGTTGGCACTGTGTGACTCAGGGGTGATGAGGCCCTTCTTTGGGGAGGGGGAACATGTTCTGAATGCTGGCCTTACTGTGCCGGTCAACTTTGAAGCTGACAGCTGGGACTGTATGAGCCGAAATGGGAGAATGTGCTCGGGCACTTCCAAGGCCCGCTGTGGGTCTGGGGAGCACAGGCACCCACTAACCACTAGAGACAGCATGTGTGAGCTCTGACACACCTGGATTACAATCCCAGGTCCCCCACATCAGCCACACGACCTTGGACAAGCCGTTCTGAGCCTCCGTTTCCTTATGTATAAAGTGAAACTAAAAATGGAACCTTTCTGTGATAGAGTAATGTCCCCTGAAAGCTGTACATATCCTACTTCCCAGAACCCGTGAAGGTGTTACCTCACATGGCAAAGGGATCTTTACAGATGTGATTAAATCAAAGCTCTTCAATTAGGGACATTATCCTGATAGGTCCAATGTAGTCACAAGAGGCAGGCAGGAAGGTCAGAGTCCAGAAGGGGATGTGATGAGGTCAGAGAGAGATCTGAAGATGCAATCCTGCTGGCTCTGAAGGGGCTACGAACCCAGGGATGCAGGTGGCCTCCAGGTGCTGGAGAGGGCAAGGAAACAGACTCCCCTCATAGCCTCTGGGAGGAGCGCAGCCCTGCCAAGCCCTTAATTCCAGCCTAGTAAGATGCACTTCCTCCACACCTATAAGGTAATAAATTTGTGTTGTTTGGGCCACTGAGTTTGTGACAACTTGTGTCAGAGCAGCAGTAGGAAGTGGAATATCCTAGCCCACAAAACGTGTGTGTGGCTCCCAGCACATGGTCAGCAGGGGCTTGCTGGAGTAACACATGGCAGGGATGCACAGGCTTTGGGCTCTCCTGAGCACAGTGGCCACCCCCACCCTCACCCTGTGCTGGGAGCTGTGACAGTTTCTCAGACTGTTGCCTTTCACTAAAAGATGACCATAGACTTCATGAATATGCACTTCAGATGACTCTTGGGGCAGACAATCCTTGTGGAGGAAGGTGAAGGAGAGGTCCCCAAAGTGAAGATCAAGAACCACCCCAAATCGGGCAGTGCCCATGTCTCAGTGAGTGGGGTGCTGGCCCCATATACCAAGGGTGGCGGGTTCAAATCTGGCCCTGGTCCAACTGCAACAAAAAAATAGCCAGGTATTGTGGTGGGCACCTGTAGTCCAAACTACTTAGGAGGCTGAGGCAAGAGAATCGCCCAAGCCCAAGAGCTGTGACATCACATCACTCTATTGAGGGCAACAAAGTGAGACTCTGTCTCTAAAAAAAAAAAAAAACACCCAAAATACAAAGAGGACATTGGTCCTGGGCATTCCCACCACCACCATGCATTTTCCTTTAACTGAGAGAACTGAAGTCCACTTTTTAAAATTTATTTATTCATTTAGAGATGGAGTCTCACTTTGTGGCCTGGATGGAGTGCCATGGCATCCTAGCTCACAGCAACTTCAAACTTTCCTCAGTCTCCCAATTAGCTGGGACTACAGGCACCCACCACAATGCCCAGATAATTTTTCTATCTTTTTTTTTAGTAGAGATGGGGTCTCCCTCTTGGTTAGGCTGGTCTAAAACTCCTGAATTCAAGGGGTCCTCCCACCTCAGTGGGATTACAGGAGTGGCACCCGGCTGAAGTCCACTTAAAAAAACAAAAAACCTAAACCTGCACAACAACTTCACAAAGAAATGCCATCACAGGGGTGAGGACGAAAGATTGTAACCCAGGTGATCTGCAGCCAGTTTTGAGTCCTTGGGCAAGGAACAGACATGGAGCCAAGCTCTTGGGGAGGGGGCAGGAAGAGAGGCTGGGGCTGCTCGGTCCCCACCATGCCTCAGGCTCTCTGGGCCCCAAGATCTCCAAACCTGGACCCAGGCCAGGGTGTAATGTATTATAACTACAGAGCAAGTTATTCAAATTATGATCATTTCAGGAACCATTTTTATGAGAAAATAAATTTGAAATAATAGCATTTTAAACTTTTTACGGTTACATTTGTCATGTGACCTGGGACAAGGTATATTTTTGCACCAAAATGGGACACATTAATTATCTCCAAAGTAACACTCACTCAGTAACAACATTAGCAGGATGAAAGGACAGGCCGAACCAGACAACCATTCTTTACACCCGAGACATGTGAGCCTACACCCGGCTGGGACAGACCACACACACACACACACAAAGGATGATGGTAGGACAACTGGGCCCATGGTCTAAAGTAGGTCCCGAAAGGCAGAGGAAGATTCCAACCAGAGCAGATTTTAATTCAGGCCCAGCAAACACAGTAGTTTTGGGGGGGGTTTTTTTGAGACAGAGTCTCACTACGTCACCCTTGGTGGAGTGCTGTGGCATCACAGCTCACAGCAACCTCAAACTCTTGGGATTGAGTGACTCTCTTGCCTCAGCCTCCCAACTAGCTGAGACTACAGCGCCCTCCACAACACTCAGCTATTTTTTTTGTTGCATTTGTCATTGTTGTTTGGCCCAGGCCAGATTTGAACCCACCAGCCTCAATGGACCTAACCACTGTGTTATGGTGCCAAGCCCAAACACAGTAGTCCTACATGCGTGTGTGAGCATGTGTGTGTGTATGTGAGTGTGCACCTGTTTTCTTTTTTTTTTTTTTTGAGACGGAGCCTCAAGCTATCCCCCTGGGTAGAGTGCCATGGCATCACAGCTCAGAGCAACCTCCAACTCCTGGGCTCAAGCGAGTCTCCTGCCTCCGCCTCCCAAGTAGCTGGGACCATAGGCGGCCGCCACAACGCCCGGCCATTTTTTGGTTGCAGCCATCATTGTTGTTTGGCGGGCCCTGGCTGGGGATTCGAACCCGCCACTTTAGATGTACGTGGCTGGCGCCTTAGCCTATTGAGCCACAGGCGCCGAGCCACCTGTTTTCTTTACTCACTTCTTTAGCCATTAATTATAACAGTTAAACTTTGGTCACATGCTCCCCCAAACTTCAGAAACAAAAAACAAACGTCAATCAATAATGAATTTTCTCCCTAGCTCTCCACATTCCTGTGAGAACACAAAGGCTCCGGACTGACCCACCGTCTATGTGTGTTCTGCACGGACGCTCAGGTGGCCAACAGAAGGATCATGTGAATGGGAGGTTTCCTGGCGGGAAGACCCATGACAGTAGACACAGGAGGCTCACAGAGTATCTTTTGTCCCTGGGGAGGACAAGAGGCTTACAAATAATGCTCTGTACAGGGCTTTACAGTTTATACACGCCTTTTCTATATGTTTGTCACCTGCCCAGGACTGTCCATACAGTGATTTGCAAGGCCTGGTGCAAATTGAAAATGCAGGTCCCTCGTTTAAAAAGCATTAGGAATTTTAAGACAGCAAAGCATTCAGCCAAGCACAGGGCCCTCTGTGACTGCCTGTGAGGCTAGCAGGCCCTGCACGACATTCAGAATCAACCATTTGAAACCATGTCCTACTAGTGGCTTACCGTGCCCACAGAGCCCCCACCCCTGCCAGCCTAATCTCCACCCATCCCGATCCCAACTCCCTGCCAATGCTCTCAGCTGCAAGTTATAACAGCCCAACAAAAACTGGCATAGTGAGGAAATCTCTTGGATCACATGACTAGAGGTCAGTGACAGAGTGAGTTTGGGGACCTCGCTACCCCAAGCTATATTTCTCTGCCAATCTCTGGGTTCAACCCTCTCTGACTAGTGATGTTATCCTTGGGGCAGAAGCAAGAATGGGAGCAGCAGCTCTGGACTCTACCATCCGTGCACAGCAATGTTCCAAGGAAGAGACACCACCCCTTCCCAGGGCCTGTCCTGAAGAACAAGAAAGAAGTATCCAGCGGTGCCCATAGCTCAGTGGGTAGGGCACCGGCCACATACACCAAGGGTGGCATGTTCGAACCTGGGCCACCTAAAACAACAATGACAACTGCAACCAAAAAATAGCTGGGCATTGTGGCAGGCACCTGTGGTCCCAACTTCATGGGAGGCTGAGGCAGGAGAATCGCTTAAGCCCAGGAGTTTGAGGTTGCTGTGAGCTGTGATGCCATGGCACTCTACCCAAGGTGACAACTTGAGACTTTATCTCAAAAAAAAAAAAAAGAAACTATCCTTCCCAGCAATGTCCTTGAGAAAATATTGAACTGATTTATAAACCCACCTCTGTATCAACCCCTATCATAGACGACCAACCTCGGATTCTTTGACCAAAAACAAGCGAGGGGTGGGGCGTGTGCAAGTATCTTAATTGGCTTCAGCAGCCCCTTCCCCTGTGCAGCTGAGGTCAACCCCTGTGCACAGAAGGCTACACAACGGAGACTGTGAACAGGTGCCAGGTCACATCTGGCCAGGGGTGTGCACAATGATTTCACCAAGAAATCAATTCCTGTTTTCTTCAGCTGACCTTAGGTCTACCTCCATGGGCTTGATTTTCTAGACCGTAATATAGAAGTTAAATTTCAGCCTTTGTGATTTAAGCAATGTTATTTTTCTCAGAAGGAAGTTAATAGCACATTGTGCATGTTAGCAAGGTGAACACTGGGCGTTTATCCATTACCTCTGGGGTAGAACTTCAGTGTTGTCCAGCTCCGCTGCCACCCCACAGAACCTGTTTTTAAACCATATAAGGATGGCAGCACCTGTGGCTCCACATCCTTTGGTGAAAATTGCCCACAGGCAGCCAGGTTCTATAGCACATGACATTGACTCCTATCTGTATTTAACTGAACCATGGGCACTCTGACCTGGGACAGCCAGTCCATGGCTCTGCATTGCCCTGATATGTAGAAGGATGGACTGGATCAAATGCCAAATGGGCTGGGACAGTTCATGCTGAAAGTTGATATTTAAACATTACAGCAGTGTAAAAAGAAGCCATGGAGGCCACAGTGGGCCTCAAGAGACTGAAGTGATGAAGGAGAAGATCAGGCCCAAGGGACTTACAGGTGAGACACAGGGGGACAGGGCAGGGAACGGGAGGACCAGAGCAAAACCCAGAAACTCCTGCTCCCGCGGTCCCTGGGGCAGCCCTGGATCCAGAATAGTTCCTCTTGCTGCTGTCAAATCTTCAGTTGCATGTCTGGCTTATCCTGAGCTCCTATGCCCAGCCTTCCCCCCTTCCCCCTCTTCACCCTCTCCTTAAAGAAGAAAGCTCCCCTTCTTTAAGTGTTTTTCTCTCTCTCTCTACCAGAAGAGATCAGGATCTTAGATTTAATTGCAGCTGACCGAGAGGAAATACAGGCTCGGCGCCTGTGGCTCAATCTGCTAAGGCGCCAGCCACGTACACCTAAGGTGGTGGGTTCAAATCCCCAGCCCGGGCCTGCCAAACAACAGCGATGCCTGCAACCAAAAAATGGCCGGGCGTTGTGGCGGGCGCCTGTGGTCCCAGCTGCTTGGGAGGCAGAGGCAGGAGACTCGCTTGAGCCCAGGAGTTGGAGGTTACTGTGAGCTGTGACGTCACAGCACGCACTACCCAGGGCAATAGCTTGAGGCTCTGTCTCAAAAAAAAAAAAAAAAAACTGGGCAAAGACATACACCACATTTTTCAAACAAGATATACAAATGACATTTGAAAATAATATTCAATATCACTAATCATCTGGGAAATCCAAATTAAAATCACAATAATCAACCAACTTACCC